>JAJIBD010009148.1:0-81405 GCA_021461705.1 Cryptotis parvus | reverse complement strand
AATGTCCAGGCTCGAGGACAACAAAGTCACTTATTCTTTCTGGCATGTGTCAATGATCAGCCTCTGGTACCTCAGAAGCAGCAGCTCCCTTCCCTGCTCCAGCTCTTGATCACTTGATCACTTGAATCCCGTTAGTCATCGATTTGCTCGAGCGGGCGCCAGTAACATTTCCATTGGACCCTATCACGTGCCAATGTAGCCCAATGGCATCTGGTTGATTCAGGAATATGAAGAGCCTCAAACCGTTCCTTCAGGGTCTTGACAAGGAAGTCTGACCATCTTGTAGGTGGGCGGCCACGTGATCTTTTGACATCCCATGGGATCCAGTCGGTAAAGGCTCTAGTCCAGTGGTTGTCTCCAAATCGCATTACATGTCCAGCCCATCTGATTTTCGATGTCTTGGCAAACGAGACAGCGTCCCTGATTCTGGAATAGCAACGGAGGTCAGAACTCCGGATTCCTTCTCTCACTTGAGTGAGGTGTGATATTCCAAGCATAGCTCTTTCGATTCCTCTCTGGGAGACCGAATAGCATTCTCATCCTGCTTTCGTAGGGCCCAGGTCTCTGAGGCGTATGTTAATGCAGGGAGAACGGTGGAGTCGAAGAGATGTGCCCGGAGCCGGAGATTCTTTGTCCTTTTAGCTATTTCTTCGATGCTTTTGAAGGCATTCCATGCTGCTCTCTTCCTCCTGCGTAGGTTTTAGGTCATTCATCATGTTGACTTCTCGACCTAGGTACACATAACTGCTGCATTCAGAGATGTTTGTTCCATTGAGAGTGAATGGGGCCTCTGGAACTAGTTCATTTTCCATGAACATAGTTTTCTTTAGACTCAGCTGTAGACCTATCTTTCCACATTCTCGGTCAAAGTCAGCCAGCATTTGTGCCGCTTGGTTAATGTTTGGTGTTATTAGAACGATGTCATCAGCGTGGTGTAGTTGCCAACCATCTATCTTCACTCCCATTCCTTCCCATTCTAATTGTCGCATGATGTTCTCGAGGGTGGCTCTGAAGAGTTTTGGTGAGATGGTATCACCCTGTCGAACCCCTCTTTTGACATCAATGATCACTTCTTTGTAGAATGGTGAGATCCTGGTGGTGAATCCGTAATGCAGCTCACGAAGGATCTTGATGTATTGGGTTTGAACAGGAAAATAAACATTTTTAAAACATTTTTGTTACTGGTTTTGGCATATCAAACACGCATCGGACAGCTTGCCAGGCTCTGCTGTGCAGGTGCTATACTCTCGTTACCTTGTGGGGCTCTCTCAGAGGGGTGGGTATGGGGAAAGCTGGTATCTATTCTTCCGGGTGTATCTGAGTCTGTGGCTCAAGCATTCCTGGGCTTGAAATACTCTCCTCTGAAGGGCGGTCTCTGCAGGGTGGGTCCTTGTAGGCTGGGTTTCTGACAAGCCAGACTGGAGACTGGCTTAATCTCTTGAGTGGAGATCTTAGGAGCTGCGGAGTGTGGATGGTGAAGATCTCTGCCAGCAAGGTGTGGGGGTTTCTCTGGGCTCTTCCGAGGCTTTATCGGGATGGTGGACTCGGGTTGGAAGTCGCTCTCGTGGTCCGTGGAATGCAGGGGGTTCAACGGGGGAGAGCTGCTATCTGCTCGGTGTATCTGCGTCCCCGTTCCCTGGCGTCCGGCGGAAGTGTCCTAGTGCGGGGACAGCGTGTCTCATTCTGCTCTGCAGGTGCTAGTGGCGAGACAGGACAACGGGGGCGTCCCGAGCCCAAACAAAGTAAAGCCCAGGGGCGCTTACGGGCGGGGTGCCACGGGCTTGGGGAGGCGCCTGCGGGTGAAGGCCAGCGTCCAGGGCAGCAGCTCTGCGGAAGGATGCAGGACCGCGGTGTGGGCGCTTTGCAACCCCTGTCTGCGCTGGACTCCAAGTCGGGACTTGGTTTCCACGGGACAGCCCCACTTGCTACACTGTCTCCTCGGAACAGCCCCTCGTGCTACACTGTCTCCTTGGAACTGCCGTGCTTGCTACACTGTCTCCTCGGAACAGCCGCTGGTGCTACACTGTCTCCTCGGAACAGCCCTGGTGCTACACTGTCTCCTCGGAACAGCCCCTGGTGCTACACTGTCTCCTCGGAACAGCCCCTGGTGCTACACTGTCTCCTCGGAACAGCCCCTGGTGCTACACTGTCTCCTCGGAACAGCCCCTGGTGCTACACTGTCTCCTCGGAACAGCCCCTGGTGCTACACTGTCTCCTCGGAACAGCCCCTGGTGCTACACTGTCTCCTCGGAACAGCCGCTGGTGCTCACTTCGTAGATAAGGGGCGGAAAACAGTTTGGATCCGTGACTTTATGTGACAGTATCTCTTACCTGTATTCTATAGTAGCTGGAATAAGTATTTTCTCTCATGCTACTACAATCATCATAGATAGATCTTACCAGTATATTTACCTGGCCATGTTGGATCTCTAAGTAATTAGACTGGAGAGAAATGCTTTTTGCCTCCAAGCAAGCAAGCATGGCTCTCTAATAAGTCTAAAGGATAATATACAAAACAACTATGAAGTAAAGATGAGACTCCTGTGAAGGCTTGGAGAAATAGACCTGGCTGCAGAATACCCATTGGTACAGGTGCACGCCTTTGTATTCTGAGACACAGTCCATCTCAGATGGTCAGATGGTTCCCCCCCCCATCTACCAACGACCTGCAGCTTGGCCGGGGCGATATTCACATTTCAGTGGGCCACCCCCCAGCAATAGCACAGCGGGTAAGGTGTTTGCCTTGCACAAGGCCAACCTGGGTTCAATTCCTGGCATCCCATGTGCCCCCCACCCCCAGCTCCACCAGGAGTAATTCCTAAGTGAAGAGTCAGGAGTAACCCCTGAGCATTGCTGGATGTGACCCAAAAAAGCAAAACAAAAAAAAACCAAAAATAAAATTTCAATGGAAGTAGGTGAGGTTCTGGGAGACGTTACCTGAGGGGGATTGACCCTAACTGCTTTCCATTGATGTGGGCGGTCTGAGCTGAAATTTTATAAATGCTGTAGCCTGATTTCTTCCGGCCCTTTTTGCTTTTTGGCCATTTTGGCTCCTATTTGCTTCCGCTCTCTTCCCTGTGGGGTCTTGGCACATGGTAGCAGCCATCTTGGCCTAGGATTCTAAACCTACACGTGGTCGGGCCCAGCTAGGAACCAAAAGTCCAGGGATTCCCTGTTACTGGATTGTACACCAGAACCCGTGAGTCTAAAGCCTTTTAAAGCTGCGCTGGAGTTCCGAGTTTTCATCCATTCCCCACCGGCTTCAGAGATAGAAGGGAACTTGTTTCCTGAAATGGTTGGGGACCCAGTGGGTCCCTAGAAGCAGCAGCTCTCCCCGCGCTCTCGTCTGAGGGAGTGAACGCCCTGCTGGAACCCTCTACAGGGGATGCAGCTGCCAGGCTGCCTCAAATCTGGTTCCCGCGGAGCTGATGCTAAGCCGCTCTCTGAAGTAAGAGCCATGAACAGCAGGACACTGAGTGCTGGTCAGTGAGTGTCCCCTGGGAACACTGTAGCTAAGACATTTCTAAGCCTTTCTGCGGAGTTCCACGGTGTCTTTTTGTTTGGGGGCTAGCCCGGCAGCACTCAGGGCTTACTCCTGGCTTTGTGCTGGGGATCTCTCCAGGAACCCTACACGGTGCTGGGGATTAGACCCCAGGGGGCCACATGCAAGGCAAGAACCTTAGTCCTTAAACTACCTCCCAGCCCTTTCCTGTTCCCTTTGTTTGCATCCCAGAACCTCCCATATCTCCTTCCATCTCCACCTCCCTGCTCCTTGCTTTAGTTCCTGTCACCTGTCCTCCCCCCTGGACATGTGCTCTCTCTGTTTACACATTTTTTTGGGGGGAGGTGGGTTAACCAGCGGTGTTCAGGAGCTGGGTCAAGTCCACTCTCAGCCCGGTGGTTACTGGGCCAGACAGGTGCTTACAATTTTTTAAAAATGTGTTTTTTGGGGCCGGAGAGATAGTCCAGCGGGTAGGGCGTTTGCCTTGCATGCAGCCAACCCAGGTTTGATCCCTGGCATCCTATGTAGTTCCCGAGCACCGCCAGGAGTAATTCCTGAGCAAAGAGCCAGGAGTAACCCCTGAGCATTGCCGGGTGTGACCCCCTCAAAAAAAAAAAAAAAAAAAGTGTTTTTTGGCCACACCCAGTAGTAGTGGTCAGGGGCTTCCCCCTGCCTCTGTCTCAGGGTTCGCTTCTGGTGGGTTTGGAGGACACTTGGGGTGCCAAGGGTCAAACCCAGGTCACTCACATACAAAGCACGTACCGACTGTGCTGTTTCTCTGCCCACCTCTGTCCTCGCTGACCCTCTGCAGGAGGCGGGTATACTGCGGCTTAGGCAGAGCATTGCTGGGGCAGCCAACTTCACATCCCGCAGTGCGGGTAGGGGTCTGCGTGGGGAGGGTCTGCGTGGGGTAGGGGGTCTGCGTGGGGGAGGGGGTCTGCGTGGGGGAGGGGGTCTGCGTGGGGGAGGGGGGGGTCTGTGAGGGGGGAGGGGGTCTGCGGGGGGAAGGGTCTGCGAGGGGGAGGGGGTCTGCGTGGGGAAGGGGTCTGCATGGGGGAGGGGGTCTGCGTGGTGCCAGAATCAAACCTGAGATCCCCAAGCACCTGCATCCAGACACTTATTCCTCCCTGGCCCCGTGGGCGCCTTTACATACAAGGTCTGCGGGGCCTGGGGGCGCTGGTGGGAGAGGGCCGGCCCCATGAACGCACAGCCTGCCTCCATCCCCGCATGCCCCATGGACACAAAGGCCTGGCCTCCATCCATCGGGTACTGCAACCTGGTGGCCAGAAGGAACTCTCTGTGCTTTTTATTCTTGGGGGGAACTGCTGGGCAGCATCACAGCCAAAGGGCCCGTGCACGAACGTGGCTCAGTATTAGAGCTGCCCTGCAGGGGTGGGACCCAGCACCTATTGTGGTCCGGAATGGGTGGGGAGGCGACACTGTGAGACGGGACCGGCAGAGGAGCCGGCAGGGGGGACTGATAGGTTGGGCAGGATTTGCGGGGACCAGGATTTAATAAAAGGGCCTGTTGTGGAATCATCTCCTTAACATGATCACAAATCCCAAGCAATTGGATCCATTTTTATTTATTTTTTTTTTCTTTTTTGGGTCACACCTGGCAATACTCAGCGGTTACTCCTGGCTCTTCGCTCAGGAATTACTCCTGGTGGCGCTTGGGGAACCATATGGGATGCCGGGATCCAACCCAGGTTAACCGTGTGCAAGGCAAATGCTCCGCCCCAGTGTGATCCATTCTTGACAGATGGTGGGCCCCAGAGCGCCCAGTTAAAATCCTCAGGCACGGCGGAAATTGGAAGTACATGATTTTTTGGTTGAGCACACGCAGGGGTGCACGGGGTTTACTCTTGGGTCTGTGCCAGGTATCCTGGCAGGGACTGGGGCAGTCCAGGCTAGCAGGGACTGAGCCCGACTGTGTCGCAAGGTGAGCACTCTCTTACATTCTCCCTCTGCATCCTTCCCTCGCACAAGGCTGACCTCGGGTTGATCCCAGACACTACCCATGATTGTAATAACGGTAACACTAATAAATTAACAAGTAAAATAAAAAAGAAAGAAAAAAAGGGGGGCGGAAGCTCTGGGTTTGATCCCCACACCCCCCAGCCCAGCAGTTCCGTCACAAGTGATGGTGTGGTCCAGAGTTTCTCCTGCGAAGACCGCTGGGTTTGTAAGTGGCTTTTGTAGCTGCTCTAGAAGTGTTGCTGTGTTTCTTGCCTGGTCCTCTTGTATCGCTATTACTACGCTACATTTATCGGTAGCCACCAGTGCCAACTTCCTTTGTATACATCGTATACAAATCTAGCCTAACGGAGAGAAAGGCTGAGGGATTCAGGGCAGAGAAGGGAGGGAGTTGTCTCACCTACCACAGCACCGGTGGGGAGAGCGCTGGGATCAGTACGTCAGGGGTGGCGAGACTGAACTGGACACAAGCCGAATGTCCTGCGCACTTGGCCATCTGCGCGGCCGCCAAGTGCACAGTCGTGGGGACCAGGGAAGGAAAGACGGGAAGCAGAGAGGAGGGTCGTGAAGATGTTTCTGAGTAGCTTAGGGAACCAAGGCGCCAGGGAAGGGCAGCGGGGTGTGTGCATGTGGGGGGAAGGACAGTGGGTGTGTGTGCGTATATAAGGAAAGCAGGATGTGTGTGTGTGTGTGTGTGTGTGTGTGTACGCGCGCGGAGCCAAGGGGCCATAGTCCAGGAAAGGGTAGGGACCCAGGTGCCGCAGGTGGGGGAGGGGGAGAGGGACCCAGGGGTCTGCCCGGGCAGTGGTGGGGATAGGGAGCAAGGCGTTGGCCGCACCCAGCGGTGAGTGTGTGTGTGTGTGTTTGGCACCCAAGGGCCTAAGGCAGAGGTGGGGATAGGGATCGCGCACATCTTTCCGGAGGGAAACAAAAGGATGGGAGAAGGGGGGGCGAGGCCGCGGGTGCGCGAGCGAAGGAGAATGAGGAGCGCTAGGGGAGGCCGGCGCCACCGCGGGGAGAAGCCGCTTCGGTCCCTGGATCCGCCCAGCTTCCCCGAACCTTCCTCCAAAACACCGCTGGGTCGCGGGTCGGAGCCTCGATCCAAAACCCGGAGGCGCGGAGGGCCGGGGGGCCACCGAGGGGGCACAGGGGGCCTTTTCCGCGGGCGGAAGAAATTGGAGTGAGCCCAAGTCCGAGTCCTGCGGTTCTGGGCCGAGAAACGCCGAGCGACAGACGCGCCCTGGTGAGCCCGCGCGGCTGTGGGCGGCAAAGGGCGACGCGAGGGGGCCGGGCGGCAAGAGCGAGGCGACTCCTCCTCTCCGGCGCCCCCCAGCCTCGAGCTCCGGCCCAGCCCTGCCCAGGAGCCCGCGGCGGGTTTAGAGGCACTGACTGCATTGGACACCCAGACTTCCTCCCTGCACGCAGCAGGTCCGCCCCCTGCCGGGTCCCCCTCCTTCGGGAGGGGTTGGGGCAGGGCCGAGTGCGGGGCCGGGGGGGTTGGGGGGGCTGGAAACCCCCACTCGGCCTTCCTCCATCTTCCTGCCGCAGAAACCGGCTTCTGGAGACATGGATCACTCGTTGCCAGGGTGCGCCAGCATTTCCTGGCCCTGGCGCCGGTTTTAGGTCTCTGGTTTTAGGCCGCACCTAGCGGTGCCGGGTCAGGCTCCTCGGCGGACCAACCCCCGGCCTCCCGCTGCGCCCCAGCCCTGGGCATCGCCCCAGCCTTCCTCTCAGGCCGCTTTCCTCCGTCCCCTCCTCCCCGGCCTGTCACACGGGGCTCCTTGGGCTTTCTGGGACAAGTCAGGGGCCTGGTCTCAGCCGCCAGGACGGTCAGTTTCAGCTTCCTAGTGCTGGGTTGGAGGTGCAGAACGGGGATC
Source organism: Cryptotis parvus (assembly GCA_021461705.1). Classification (NCBI taxonomy): domain Eukaryota; kingdom Metazoa; phylum Chordata; class Mammalia; order Eulipotyphla; family Soricidae; genus Cryptotis; species Cryptotis parvus. The sequence goes on along the minus strand of JAJIBD010009148.1, from coordinate 74,049 downwards.
TGTACTGACAGTCCCAAGGTGGAGTCTACCCGACTTCTGGCTGCCCGCCCCAATCTTTGCTTTACCCTCGGCCTTCTAGTACATCCCTGATACAGACACAGAACTGCAGATATCAAAGAGGGAAAAGAAAGCAAATTTGTTGTTGGTACGCGGGCACGGAGAGGTTCTTCTGGCTCCCCAACAGCCCATATAGCTGGAGGCGGGCAGAGAAGGCAGTAGACTGGGCACTGTACAATATAGAATCTGATAGAGATATTTCGTATAAAAGCGCGTGTCCTCATTTGTGTTCTGCTGGCTGGCAGAGCTGGCGGGTCATGGGGCGAAGAAGCTAGGATGGGACGGGGCACAGGGGCAGCCCGCGGTCCCCCTCCTCTGGCTGTCCCTGCTGGGCTCACTTTGGATCCTTGGTGGGGGGCATAGCAGAGTTCCAGTGGCCGAGATACCTTCCAGAACTTCTCATTCACCAGCTCCAGGGTCAGCGAGCCGTTCAGAGTCTACAGTGGGGGTGGGGGGCGGCAAAGTGGGAGAAGGTGGGCAAGGATGAAGGCGGGAGAGGAACAAATGGAGATGCAGAGGATGGAGAGAGGCGAGGGCTGGTCAGCACAGTGGTCAGCACGGGCATGGGCTACCAGGCCCCTCCTCCCAGCACCCCAAGTCCTCACCGTGAAAGCTCCGCCCCAGGGGCGATGTAGATGGCGTACTGTTTCTCGCTGACCCCCTCCAGACTGGGCAAGGCGGGTTCCTCAGGCCCTTCGCTGCCGGGGCCTGCCCCCTCCCCCCCGCTCGGGCCCCCAGCATCTGATGCCCCCGCCAGGCCCTCCTGGCTCGCCCGCCTCCTGCTGCTGCCTCCGCTCAAGGGGCGTGCGCAGGGCTAAGTACTTGGAGAGATGGTCCACGGTGGCATTCCCGGTGGTCTTCACATACCTGGGGGACAGCAAGGGGGCAGGCTTAGAGGCGCCATAAGCCTCCTATGGTGGAGGGAGGGGTCGGGGGCTTTCCAAAGGCCTCTGGGCTGGGTGATCTTGGGTTCTCAGTGTCCGGGGCAGGCGCTCACCCTAGTCTGGCAGTATTCTCCCTTCTCCACAAGCAGGGGGTGGGGCGGAACACGAGCTCAATTTCTCCACCTGGCTCGGGGGGGACTGGGGGGCCCCAGGAGGGCTGGGGGGCCCAGGGTTCCTCCACCCAGAGTCCCTCCCCGGTCACCAGAGTCTTCAGAGCCAGCTCCCCCGCCCGCCGCTCCAGTGCCGCCTCCCCCCCTGTCCCTACACTGCTGCCCCGGCGCCCGCGCGGCGGGGCCGCTTGGGAGCAGGGCCGGGGGCAGAGTCGGGGCGGAATCAGAGCTCACATCCTCTCCATCCCCTTCTCCCTCCCCAGGCTCTCCTTCCCCCACTCATCGTGGTGGTCTGATCTGAGCCGGGCATCGGCCGCCTCACGCGCTGGGCCCTGTAGAAGAAGTGGGTAAGGTTAGGAAGAGGAAGGCTCTGCAGCCTGCAAGTTCAGCGAAGAAGACGCCCGAGAAGCCTTGAACGACAGCACCCAGATTTATTACACAGAGCTAGCTATGTTCTTCATACAATGTCTCACATAACACAGATTCTATTCTTTTATTCTATCGAGACTTAGACAGGGTAAATCACTTTGCGATCAGAGTCCCTTGCCTTTCCAATAGGGCCCAAGAACCAGCAGAACAGGCTTGTGGACATGAAGCTCCTCCGCTCAGGCCCAGCTCCAGACCTTCTCACGGATTTTGAACAAGCCCCTTGGGTCACTGGTACACATTAAACATGGCTTAGCAAGGGGTGCAGGGGGTGGGGAGGGAGTGCAAACCACCCACAGAGTGAATTAGGCTCCATCACTCTCCTGGTCTAACTTCTAGGAAGTTAGGGATGAGCGGTTCTCTTTCTTTTTTTTCTTTTTGGGTCACACCCAGTGTTGCTCAGGGGTTACTTCTGGCTGTGCACTCAGGAACTACTCCCAGCAGTGCTGGGGGACCATATGGGATGCTAGGGATCAAACCCAGGTCAGCGGCATGCAAAGCAAACGCCCTCCCGCTGTGCTATCCCTCTGGCCCAGGGTGAGCTGTTCTTGGGACGGAGGCCATTTTCAAGCTGCCCTTGGCGTGGATGACGTCAGTCAGCCCTGCCCAGGGGGCTGCTAAGGCTCGGAAGGCAGCATCGGAGTGTGACCCAGCTGTTCCCCCCAGCCCCGCTGCCCCCCCGCACCTGTGCAAGGCCTGCATTCGCAGCCCCTCCTCGATGCTGGAGCTCAGCGCCTGCTGGTTGTGCAGGCGGCTGAGGCGGATGAGCACCCGGTCTTGGTGGGCTTCGTACTCCTCCCGGCTAGGGTAGATCTTAGAGATCAGCGCGTCGAAATTGGGGTCTGGCCGCAAAGAGCGTTTGGACACCAGCTTCTTGCGGCAGGTCGGGCACTCCTTGTTCCTGGGTGGGGAGAGAGAGGCGCGGGCATCAGTCTCAGGCACCCCACAGGCAGCCCCGGCTCGCCCCCGCCCCCAGCTCCAGCGTGTCCTCCCAGTACCGCTGCGCAGGGCTGTGACGATACAGTCAGAGCAGAAGCGGTGTAGGCACTCCTTGGTGGTCATCGTATTCTTGAGCATGTCCAAGCAGATGGGACACATGAGCTCTGAGTGCAGTGACCGGGGAGAAACTGCGATCTCTGTGCCGTCCATGATGGCTTCCTGCAGCACCGTGTGGGGGGGAGAGGTGGTTTAGAAACAAACCTGGCTCCTGAGAGGGGGACCTGGGAAACACAGAGAGAGAGGGTGGAATCGGGCACCCCGTGCTACCCCCAGGAAGATGTAACTTGTGCCTGTGTGTGATTTTAAGAAAAGGTAGAACAATGGCTTAGTATCCACCGAGAGTAGGCAAGGATTCCATGTCCCTTGTCATTACAATGGTCAGAACGATCAGTGGCCCCAGGCGAGTCTTAGAAGCAGAGAGCCCTGAGACCCTGAATGAGAAAGGATGGGGGCCACTTCTGTTTACCGTCCTCAAGCCGCTCTGCCCTGGGGGGTGGGGTTGGATGAAATGAGATGACACAGATGAAAGAGTTTTGAGCAGATTAAAGGCGATTCCAAGTGGGGGGCGGGGAATCAGGGAGAGCGCCGGAACGGGCAGGTCCGGGAGAGTGAGGCCCCATCGGAAAAGAGGCGCGGAGGTAGGGCGCTGTGGCCCGAGGGGCCGCGGGGGTCCCTGTCACCTGCGGGGTCCGGTGCAGCTCGTACAGACTCAGTTCCCACGTTTTGCTGGCATTCTGGGCATTCGCCGGCGTCGTCATGGTGACGGGGCACAGACCCCCACCGGGGCTCGGGCAGCAGCAAAGAGGGAGACTAGGGAGTGGGGAGGGGAGGGAGGAGGGGCGTCAGGGGGCCGCGGCGCAGGCCCCCGCCCCTCGGGGGGTCTCCGCTCTGCCGCGCCCGCCCCGCCCCGCGCGGCCCCCTCACCCGGCTCCGGCTGTCCGCGCTCCCGCCGCCGCGGCGCCGCTCTCGGGCCTGCCCGGCCGAGCTGCTCGCTCGTCTCTCGGGGGTCGCGACTCACGCAGCAGCTCCCGCCGCCCCCGCCGCCGCCGCCAGGGCCGGGCGCTGGGGCCCGACGTCACTTCCGCCCGGCCCGCCACCCCGCCCGCGGCCGGACGTCACTGCCACTTGCCACCGGCTCCCCGCGCTCGCCCCCGGGTCCCCGCAGGCCGCGCCACGTGGGGCCCCCGCCGGCCCCGCACCGCTGTCCTCGGCCGAGCCCCGGGGCCCGAGGGCGGGACCCGGGAGCGCTCGAACCCCGGAGGGGACGAAGGGTGGGAAAAGGGGCCACTGCCCTCTCCCACTCGCGGGTCCCCGAGCGGCACTGGGGGACGGAGACGCCCCCCCAGCTGCACCCAACTTCTCGGTCACCGCATGCCAGGATTCTGGGGGGCACCCGTCGCCACTTCGGTTCTCCGGTCCTGTGAACGCAACTGCGTGCCGAGGGGCCCGGGACCCACTTTCCCACCCCGGGCGCTGGCTGGCCCCTCCGCCTGGCCTCTCCCTACACTCTCCGACCCCGCTCTCCCCTCGAGGTTTGGGGGCGGCGGCTCGGGACGTCCAGACTCAACTCTCGGCCAGAGCCGGAGACTCGAGAATTGCGTTTGGACAATCAGGAGCCGCGGCCCGGCCCGGGCGGGGGCGGGAGGCGCACGGGATGGGGCGATGGAGACTCCGCGCGCAGGCAGGGGCGCACGCACTACTTGGGGTCCTTTCGGGGCGGGAGTGTGCGCGGCACACGGGCTGTGTCCGGCGTGGGAAGCGGGCAGAACCCCCTCCGGAACTGTGAAGGAAGGGGGCCGGGGAGGGAAGGGGCAAGGATGGGGCAGAGCGGCTCCACCCAGGGCAGAGGATGCAGGGGGAATGCCGTGAGAGGCGTCCCATCTCCTCCAGCCTGAGCTGGGCCTCCCGGACTTGGGCTGCAGCTGCAAGGGGGTGGCCCATTTCTAGGACAAGGCAGACGCGGGTCCCCTCGCCCCCTCCCCCGAGCTCCCCTACTTCCCTGTCCTCTCCTTCAGTCGGTGGCCAGTCCTTATGTGGGCTCCTGAGTCGATTAGCGCAGACCCCCTCCCCTTCCTCCTCCTCCCAGCCCCTCCCTCTGCTCTCCTCCAGCCTCTTTCACAGGCTGGCCCATTCCCTAATCCTGGCCCCCTCCCTAATCCCCCATCCGACCCCAGGCCGGCTGCAGCTATTGTAAGGTGGAGAGAAAGGGGAGGGGACCTTGAGAAAGGAGAGGGGTGGGGGGAGGACCACCTGTTCCGAAGACGCCCTCCCAAGACCAGGCTGGACACCAAGATGGGGCCTTGGAAAAAGTCACCCTTGGGGGACCATAAGAACCATAAGACTTGGGGAGGGGAGGGGGTTGTAGGGCTGGTAGAAGGGGGTGGGTGGAGACCCCCTCCCTCCGCAAAGGCCCAGAGTGTCACACAGGCACAGTGACACACACTCTCCTCACACCCGGTGGCGGGGTTGCCCTGGGAGACCAGACAGTGAAAGGGAAACAATCCTGCGGGACGGGGAGGGAGGGGGGAGGTGGGGAAGGTCTGAGGCTTGGACACAAGAAGAACCGGAGGTGGCAGGGAAGAGGATTTGGAATTTATTAGGGTCACAGGCCCCTGCCGCCCATATTCAGCATTCCCGAGTCACACACTGGCCACCCTTTTTGTGGCCTGGGAACTCCAAGTCTCCAGTCAGCGGGGGCGGGTGGAGCAGCAGCGTCCTGGAGGTCACATGAAAAGGCCTCCTGGGAGGGGCAGAAACGCGAGGAAAGATGCGCTGGAGCGGGCTGGGGCCTACTTGGGGCAGCCTCTGCCCTCCCTCAGTGCCCCTCCCCACTATGGCCTCCCTACCAGTGACTTCCACGGAAGCCCCGTGATGTATCCACTGTCTCCAGAAGCCAGGAAGGCGACTACATCTGCCACATCTATGGAAACCGTGAGCAGGAGGGACCCAGAGTAGCCATTTCCCGCCGGAAACATGGTCTCCTCCTGGTCCCCTCCCATCCCTCACCCTCTGAGATGCCACAAACGTTGGGACCTCATCGTTCAGTGCTCACCCTGGGGGTCCCCCATATGTCCCATCGGGATCATTCCAGTCACCTGCAAAGAGACACACGTGCGTGTCAGTTTCACGTGTTTGGGTGGGATGAATCTGCCCTTTCTCCCTCTGGCCCCTTGCCGGCCTTCTCCCCTTGGCTGCTCCCCAGCGCCTACCTTGTCCAGCACTTTCTGTGGCACTTTCTGTGTCATTGGTGTCCTAATGAACCCCGGGAGGACAGAGTTACAGCGGATTCCGTGTCTGTGGAAGGGAGAGTGGCCGCTGTCTGCCAGGAACCAGCGGCTGCCCCTTCCTAAGGCCCCGGCCCTGCTCCCCACCGTGCAAGCTCTCGGGCAGCGGTCTGCGTGAGTCCAATCACTCCAGCCTTGGATGCTGCGTAGTTGGTCTGTCCCACGTTCCCCACCTATGGGTGAGTCAGACACCTGAGGGTAACCGGCCCAGCCCGGAGGGTAGACTCTGTCCACTGGGCGGCTGCCCATGGCCAGCCTCACCTTCCCGACAATGCTGCTGATGTTGATGATGGAGCCGTGACACCCCCGGACACCAGGGCCTGGGCTGCCGCCTGAGTGACCAAGAAGATGCCCTGCGGGGTTGAGAGACAAGGGCCAGCAGGCTGAGCCAGCAAGCCCCTCTCCAGGCACGCAGGGCCGCGAGTCACAGGGGTAGAGGCCGCCACCTTGAGGTTGACAGCTAGGACTCTGTCCCAGTCGTCTTCAGACAGGTGCAGCAGAAATTCGTCCCTAGTGATGCCCGCACAGGACACGACCACAGACGGCGAGCGGGAAAAGCAGGCCTGCGGGAGGGGCGGTGAGCACCAATCGAGTTCCTGGCCAGAGGTGGGGCGGCGGCGGGCTGGGGGGGGGCTTCACCTGCACTTGCTCCAGGAGGCGCCTGGCCGCCCCGGCCTGCGACACGTCGGCCTGGAAGGCGGTGTGGGGTCCACGGGGTGCCCCCGCCTCGCCCAGCAGCCGCACAGTCTCCTGTGCCGCTGCCCCGTCCAGGTCGCAGGCGGCCACGGCGGCTCCTTCTCAGGCCAGGCGCACACTGACTGCTCGGCCGATGCCGCTCCCTGCACCTGGAGGGAGAAGACGTGCGGGAGACAAGGGCCAGCGGGCAGAGGTCAGCAGTGCGCCCCGCTTGCCCCTGGGGCGGGAGGCCACAAGGACTGCGGGTTCCGCGGGGTGCCCCCAACAGTTCTCCAGCACCCCTACCCCGCCCCGGAGACCAGGCCCCTCCACCTGTGACCAGGGCAAGCGCGGAGCGGAGCCTGAGCTGAGACGCCATGGCGGGGCAGTGGGCGGGCTGCTCAGCACCAAGCCAATCCGAGGCTCAGAAAGGGCGGAGCTCGGACACGGCCCATCCAATCAGAGCCAGTTGGCCGGTTAGGCCATCTGCGCCGCCGCTCTAGCCGACCTCCCACCTCGGGGGCGTGGCCAGGCACTGCCGCAGGGGGCCTGCGGAGACCAGGGAGTTGGGACCCCACTAATCCCCTCCCCGAACAACCCTCCCATTAAAAAGAGACAAAGACTGCACATGGGGTGGAAATCCAAGGACTTTATTGTTGGTCCCACCCTTCTCCAGATTCCGAACAGTGATATAAAAATAGAAACAAACAAAAAAAATCAGGCTGTAAGATTATCCCGTCACTCCCAAATCAGGCCTCACGATTGCCGGTCATCCCTCCCGTTGATTCCTTCTGCCACTACCACTGTCCAGGGCTCCGGGCTTCCCTGAACCCTCTGGCGTGGGAGGGAGGCAGATGCTCGGTCCTCTAAGAACTAAAGGGGTAAGGGCTGGGGCAGGCTGCTGTCCCCCTTGGACCCCTGCCAGCTTCCCAAACCCAACAAGACGGTGAGCACACACCTGTCAGTATATACTGTGGTCCCTCTCCCTCTACAGACCTGCGTGCCAAAGCCAACGCCTGCTTGGGAGCTCTCACCAGAACCCCAGTCTCCACACGACCCTGATGTGGAGGTCTCAGGGGCCGGAGGTTGGGGCTGGGGCGGGGCAGTTCATCCCCTCTCACTCGAGTTGTGCGATCAACACCATCATGGCGGCGCCCCAGGAGCCCCCAAGCACCTCCAGAAGCGACTGTAAAGGTGGCGCCTCTCTCAACAGCTCGGGCAACACAGACACCGTCGCTGCGTAGATAAAACCACCGGCGGTGAACGGCAGGACCCAGCCAGGCCCCGTGCCACCTGCAGCTTCACTGCCCACTGCTCCACCTTCAGTTAGGAGGGGCACAGGCTGTGCCTGTGAGGGCACCGACTGCCGTCAGGAGCTGGAGACGCATTGCCTGGTGAGCAGAGAAGCGAGAGAGGCACTCACCACCACCTAAGGGTTAGTAGATACTCACACGGGGCTGCGGGCGATGGGGTGCATGGAAGAGCGTCTTGGGACACAGGGGGCGGCACGGGGAGAGGGCGAGAATACTCTGCCTTAGAATCTGACTTTCAGGGGGGCTATCAAAGGCCCTCATCAGCAGTGGGCTTATAGATCACAGCCTTAGATACTAGGAACTATAAGGTGAAGAAATAGAATTCCTTTTCCACCTTTCTAAGGGATCTGCTATTCCTAACTGAATAGTCTGTCTGGAATTCATGGCAGGCAGTCAGGCTTGAGGTGGGGAACAGCGAATAAAAAGGGTTCAAGGTGACCGACCGTATATGCTTCAGTATTGCCACCAACCTGCTTTTTGCTACAGCCAGACTGCACCAAGATGGCAAAATCCCCAACTTCATGGGGGACTTAGGTGTAGCAGGACAGTCATTGTGGTCAGGATCCCCAGTGTCCGACCCCCTCTAAACGAAGCACCAATAGCCAGACCATCCGTAAAGTTATGTGCCAGGTCAGCAGCCAGATTCAGGTACCCGGAGACACGGAGATCTTGTACAGAAAAGGGAGGGTCCGGTTGGAGGCAGCCCCCGAGGCCGGTCAGGCACCTCACACCCAGTCCCCTGCGCCCCAAACACCTGTCATTACCCACAGCCCCTCTCAGACCCACAAGGATGCCATCTGCCCAGCTCCTCACCTGAGCCTCTTCTCTTCTCCTCAGCATTATGAGGCCCCAAAGGCCCGTCTCTGGGCGCTGCTCCTCCTTTCCTTTTCCGCGACCCCCCCTCCTTCCTTTTCCTCTTCCTCTGAACTGTGCTTTTCCTTTGAAGGATGCTCTATGGCAAGAAAGAAGTTGCTGAGAGTGGGGGGGGGGTCTAAGGTCAGCAGGATGACCTTCTGGAATGTTCCTGGACTCACCATGTCTTCCCCTATGGCTGTGACCATGTCCATGTCCTCCTTTCACATGTCTCACAAACTTCTCCACCACCAGGAAGGCGACAATCCCACCCAACACCCAGAGACCCACCGACAGTGTGGGACCCTGGCCTGGGAACGGAGAGGCGACACGTCAAGGAGCCACAGGCTCTGGGTTCTTCCTCTCCACAGACAGGAAGAGGAAAGCATGGCCCTTTGCCGGCACCCCAACCTGTGTCCTCACCGCTGTGGAGTGTCCATGTCCTCCAGGCTGTTCCAGAGGGCGATGAGAATGAGGTTCTGGAAGGAGGGACAAAAGGCTTAATGCAAGTCTGCAACTGGACATGGCGGGGAGCCTTGTTCAGGCTGGCGGTCACTTACCGAGAGCGTGAGGGATGAGGGGTGCAGGAAGGCGTCTCCCAGGAGCCCACCTGAGGCGAAACTAAGCAAGATCTGGAGCAGAGAGGCGATGCCGGGGAATTTGACTCCACAGGTATAAGAAAGAGGACAAAAAACGGGGCCGCAGATATCAGCACTGTGGCCCCCAGTGCCTGGGGAGAGAGAGTGGGGGGTCAGGTAGTGCGGACACTCACAGCAGTCGGCGCCATCCCGTCCCCGTCCCCTGGGGACTCCACATAGGCCCAGAGAGTGACAGTGTCCATGTTCTGCTTGACGCCTGGAGCCCCGGCTCCCCAAAGCTTCCATGGTGGTGCTCATGGCTGTGTCCATGATGCAAATCCTCATGTGAGTGTCCATGGTGGTGACCGTGGGTGTGCCCGTGCCAGATGCTCTCATGACTATGGCCATGGGCATGGCTGTGCCCGTGGTGGGAATCCTCATGTGAGTGCTTGTGGCTGGAGCCGTGGGAGTCCTCGTGCGGATCCTCGCGCAGGTCTCCGTGACCCCCGTGTCCGGCCACTAGCAGCCCCAAGGCCGCCCAGGTCAGCAGTCCCACGGCCACCCTGCAGGGGCCCCAGGCCTCTGGCCATCACGCTGACCAGAGGGACAGAGACAATGACTCCACTTGACCGTCAACACTCATGCAGGGTCCACTTTATTCCACTCACCTCCAAGGCTCGTGCCCCATGCCATTCTGTCTCCACCCACATTGTTCCCAAGGCGCGTTCTTTCGGTGCCCCCACCCCGCTCCCGCACGTAGGGCCCCGGGACACCGTTCTGGGCTTTGATCGTCCACTTTAGGGACGGACTCTCTGGGCCCTCGTCTCTATGACCCACCAAGCGTGGGGAGAGGCCTGGGAAGGTCGCTTAGCGAAAAGCAGGGAAGTCTCACCGGCTCCGGGATCCGCTTCTTGCCCGGTCGACTCGGACGTGGCAGTCGCGACTCTAGCTCCCGCGAGAAGAGGGAAGTTCCGCTCTTGTTCGTCCCCGACACCTTTACCAACATGGAGGGGGAGCCGGCGGCGGGCGGCGGCGCGCATGCGCACAGCCCCGCTCGCGCCGCGGGCCCGCCCCTCCGCGTGCAGCCCCAGGGGGGCGGGCTCTGCGCCGCCACTTCCTGTCCGCACCAACATGGCTGCCGCGCCGGCGCTGTCTTCTTGGTACCGAGCCGAGCGAAGCGTGTAATCCGACCCGGTCGAGGGCCAGTCTCTTTCTCGGTTTGGCTTTCCCCGGGTCTCCGTCGTGCTCAGCCAGTCCCCGGCCCGTGTCCCCGGTCAGTGCTCCTCGGCCGGGCCTCATGCCCTGGGCTGCGCGCCCGCCCTTCCTCCCGCAGCGGCACGCCGCGGGGGCAGTGTGGGCCGGTGGGGGTGCAGAGATGCATTGTGGGGTCGCGTCCCGGTGGCGGCGGCGGCCCGGCTGGATCCCGCGGCGGCGGCGGCGGGAGAGACCCACAAGCCCCGGAGCCGGAGCCGGGGGGGGCTGGACGGGACGGGGATGGGCGACGGCGGGCGGGGTGAGTGTCCCGGCGGGCGGGCGGGCGGGCGGCCGGTGGCCGCGTTATCTGCCCCTCCCCGCGCCCGCCCCCTTGTTTGTAAACACGCGACCCGGCCTGGGCCCACGCCCGGCCCCCGGGGGCGGGGCGCCGCCGAGCCCGCGGCCCCGCGCGAGGACCCGGCTCCGGGACGGCGCTTGCAGCGGGTGCCCATCGTGCCTTCCACGCTGGAAGCGGAGCGCCCGGTCGGCCACCCCACGTGCCGCTTCCCACGAGAAGCCTCTGGCTTTGCGGTGACCTGATGCATTATAACGATTTTTTTCTCTCTGAACTGCCCTCCTCTCCCCCCCCCTGGGACCCCTCCCCCGCGCCACAAGGGGGGCATCGCCCGTTGAGTCGCTGCTGGATGCGGGCCTGAGCGCGGTGCGGCGCGGCTGGCAGAAGAAAATGGGAGTTGGATGATGAAGCGAAAACTCACTTTCTCTTTTTGTCTCTCCTGTCTGTCTGCTTCCCGTGTGCCCCTCCCTCAGACTCCCGGGGCCCAGACAGTTCCTCCCCCCCAACCCCCTGCCCCGGGGGCCCCTCCCCCCTCTCCTCCTGGGCTCCCCCTGCCCCCCTTCGGCAGCTCCGTCCCTTGGAGGCTCCGGGGCCCCCCACCTCCAATGCCACCCCCTCCCCTAGGCTCCCCTTCCCGGTCATCAGCTCTTCCATGGGCTCCCCTGGCCTGCCCCTCCAGCGCCCCTGGATTCTCCGGGCCTGTCAGCAGCCCCCAGGTGAGAGGTTGGGGCCCAGGTATTATCTCTCTGCCCTTGGGGCCTCATGACCCACTGACCCTTTGCGACCTGTGGTCTGAGGGCGGCCCCTGGTCTTCCTCGGCTGACCGGCCTTGAGGTACCCCTAAAGAGCCCTGACATTCTGTCTTGTCAGTGGTCCCGGGGCCCCCTGTGTTGCGCGTCAGGGGAGCGTGTCGTCCTCCGGGAGTTGTGCCCCAGGGTGGTCCCCACAGAGAGATGTGACGGGGTACCCTGTGGCATGGAAGGGGGTGTTGTGGGGAGTGGGCATGATCGCCTTCCCCCACTGAGAGGTCTGTGACCCCGTTTCCCCATCCCAGATTAACTCAACAGTGTCAGTCCCTGTGGGTGGGGCCGGGCCCCTGAAGATGTGAAGCCACCAGTCTTGGGAGTTCGGGGCCTGCACTGCCGCGCCGCCCGGTGGCCCCGGGGCTGGCAAGCGACTGTGTGCAATCTGTGGGGACCGAAGTTCAGGTATGGGGCTCTGCAGCAGCCGGAGGGGAGAGTGCCGCCCGCCTTCCCCCGCGCAGATCCCTTGGGCTCTGAATGCTGACCAGAGTGCAGAGGCCGGTCAGCAGGAAGAGGGGGGTTGGCGAGCGAGTGGGCTGCATCGTCTCCACCGGCTGAGCCTTGCTGCCCGCCCTGCAGGCAAACACTACGGGGTGTACAGCTGTGAGGGCTGTAAAGGGTTCTTCAAGCGTACCATCCGCAAGGACCTGACCTACTCGTGCCGCGACAATAAGGACTGCACGGTGGACAAGCGCCAGCGGAACCGCTGTCAGTACTGCCGCTACCAGAAGTGCCTGGCCACGGGCATGAAGCGGGAGGGTAAGAGGGGCCAGGCCGGGCTGTTCTCCCTCTCTCCTGCAGGGGGCGGTGTTGATCTCTCCTTGCTTGCCTCATCCTGTCTCCGGGCAACGGAGTTGGCCTTTTGAGTTTCTTTAAGATTCTGCCTTGTTGGCCCTCGCTGGTCCACTGCTGAGAAGGGTCCCTTGCTCTCTAAATGATGGGACTCTCGGGGGCTGGAGCGATAGCACAAAGGGTCAGGCGTTTGCCTTGCATATGGCAGATCTGGGTTCAATCTGCCGCCTTCCGTATGGTCCCCTGAACATCACCAGGAGTAACTCCTGCGCCGTCGGGTGTGACCCAAAAACCCCCAAAAAAAGGTGATGGGTCTCTCCCTTTTTTTTTGGAGGGGGTTGCTTTTGGGTCACCCTCGGCTCTGCACTCAGGAGTTACTCCTGGCGGTGCTCAGGGAACCATATGGGATGCGGGATCAATCCCAGCTTGGCTGTGTGAAGGCAGGCGCCCTCCTCGCTGTGCAGTTGCTCCCTCCCTCCCTTTGGCTCAGTGCTCCCTGTCTCCATCTCCCTGACGTCTGCAGTCCCTTCTTCAAGCTCTGGGACTCGACTCTTTTATTTTTGTCTATTTGGGTTTTTTTTTTTTTGCTTTTTGTTCACACCCGGTGATGCTCAGGGGGTTGCTCCGCACTCAGGAATTACTCCTAGAGGTGCTTGGGGGGACCATATGGGATGCTGGGGGATCGAACCCGGGTCTGCTGCATGCAAGGCAAATGCCCTACCTGCTGTGCTCTTGCTCTGAGTGTTAACCCTTTAAAGCTGAAGACTTTACTGAAGACCCACCTTCCTCCTCATCTTTTCCCCCCTGGAATTCTGAGAGAGACACTTGGGAGATTCTCGGTCTAGCCCCGGGGTGTCGAGAGGACAAGTGAGAGCTGCTTGGGGCCGGCTCGGCCTCGTGTCCCTGAGGACTGAGGGTGGCACTGCCGCTTACCAGTCACAACACAACGCAGAATTTGCACCTGGGCACACTCGATTCACATATGACTTGCTGTGTATTGTGTGACCTTGGGCAAGTGTTTAACTTCCCAAGCCTCAGACTCTGCCAGACGGGCACTGGGCAGGAGAGAGCTCAGGGGTAAGGTCTCGGCGTTTCATCCCTGGCACTAGGTACAGTCCCCACAGGCCTGGACGAAGCTCAGTGTGGCCCCACAACAACAAGGAACCAGAGGTGCACATCCACAGGGCCCTTGCCGTGACGGAACAGACATTGCAGCCTGCTTGGCACGTTTCTGAGCATGTCGTGGGGCCTCTGGTTAAACGTCACGGCTGCTTTTTCCTCTGATTCCTTTACTCTCCCTGTTCTTTCTCAGCCACATCTCTGTTGTTTCTAGTCACTTTCCTGCTCTCCGTAAATATCCTACGAGCATCTCCTATGAGCCTGAGACCCTGATCGTTCTGAAGACAGTCTGAAGCCCCTTGGCGCCAATGCTGATTTTCTTTCTCTTCTCCCTTCTTCCCCAGCGGTACAGGAGGAGCGCCAGCGGGGAAGGACAAGGACGGGGATGGGGATGGGGCTGGGGAGCCCCCGAGGAGATGCCCGTGGACAGGATCCTGGAGGCAGAGCTGGCTGTGGAGCAGAAGAGTGACCAGGGCGTCGAGGGGCCCGGGCAACCGGGGTAGCGGCAGCAGCGTGAGTGATGGCTTCAGTCCACTCTCCTTGGCGGGGCTGTGGGGCGGAACTCAGTCTCTGTCCCCCTCCTCTCCCACCTAACACGGCCTGGGACCGGAAGTCCTGTCAGACATCCAAGGCGGATGTGGTAGCTTGCAAATAACTTACTGGCAGAGCCAAAGGCTCAAGCCCAGATCGTGTTGGAAGAGGAGCCAGGTTGGCAGGAGCTGCTGCAGGTGGGCTCGGAGAGGGCCAGAGTACAGGGAGGGCTGTCAGCAGCCCCCTGACCGGGCTGTGGGGCTCTCAGCGTACCTCCAAACTCTCGGTGACGCTCACTCCATCCCTGCAGCCGAATGACCCTGTGACTAACATCTGTCAGGCCGCTGACAAGCAGCTGTTCACGCTGGTTGAGTGGGCCAAGAGGATCCACATTCTCTTCCTTGCCTCTGGATGACCAGGTCATACTGCTGCGGGCAGGTCAGTGCCTGGTGCTTGGCCCTTGTCACGCCTCCCTCAGTCCTCGTATCCGGTAGCTAAGTGCGTTGGTCCTGCCGCCTCTCCTCTCCCTGCCTTACCCCCTGGCTTCTGCCCAGGCTGGAACGAGCTGCTCATTGCCTCCTTCTCCCACCGCTCCATCGATGTCCGGGACGGCATCCTCCTGGCCACGGGGCTCCATGTGCACCGCAATTCTGCCCATTCTGCTGGTGTGGGGAGCCATCTTTGACCGGTCAGTGGCCGCCGGCGAGGCTGGCCTGTACATAGTGGGGGTGGGGCTTAGAGGCTGGTCCATGTCCAAGGCTGGCTGAGCTGTGACCTTTGAGTGACCTGCAGGTCCCTCTCCAGGGTGCTGACAGAACTAGTGTCCAAAATGCGTGACATGAGGATGGACAAGACGGAGCTGGGCTGCCTGCGGGCTATCATTCTCTTCAACCCAGGTGAGCCGTTCTGTCAGCAAGGAAGTGGCCGCGGCGGCTGCGGACGGTCATTCTGTCAGCCTGGGTCAAAAGAACGGCCCAAGGCCAGCGCACCCTTGGAGCCTCCCGGTCAGACCCTCGTGTGCTCCCTGCTGTGTTTCCTCCTGAGCCCCCATGACCCCCACATGGCCCTACGTGAAGGGCAAGTGAGTAGAGCCCGAAACGCTTGTCCAGGGAGGCCTCAGGGGCTGTGTGCACGTGTGTTCTGATTTGAGCCTTCCTCCGCGACTCTGCTCCTCTGCCCATCCAGATGCCAAGGGCCTGTCCAACCCCAGTGAGGTGGAGGTCCTGCGGGAGAAGGTGTGCGCTCCCTGGAGACCTACTGCAAACAGAAGTACCCGGAGCAGCAGGGGCGGTGAGAGCTGGGGCCGCTGCGGCGGGCAGGCCACAGGCTCTGTTCTGGCTCTCACGCTGCCTCTTCCCCCCAGGTTCGCCAAGTTGCTGCTCCGTCTCCCTGCCCTCAGGTCCATCGGCCTTAAGTGTCTAGAGCACCTGTTTTTCTTCAAGCTTATCGGGCGACACCCCCATTGACACTTTCCTCATGGAGATGCTGGAGGCCCCCACCAGCTGGCCTGAGCTGAGACCCGTATCCAGACCCTGTCCGGAACCTGGTGTTTGACGCGTGTACAGGCTGGAGGCGCCGCTGGGGAGGGCCTGATTCTGGAGGGTCCTAGGACCTTGGAGCGTGAGGAGGAGGCACAGAACAGACCTCCAGAAGGACTGGGGGTCTGTAAACTCCTCCGAGCGTTTTCTCAGTGCCCACCACCTCCAGAGGGGCTCAGGAGCCCTGTGAGGGCTGGACCTTTCCATGGCTTTGAGGCTGAGTCTGCCCCGGCTCCCGCAGTTCTGGAGTGGTTGCTTACCCTGGCCTGGAGTGGTCCCCACACAAAGCACTGGCCTTGCTCCCGGAGTTTGCTTCCCTTCTCATGTTCCCTCTCACTAAGCCCCCGCTGAAGAGAGGGGAGATGGGAACCCCCCACCATGGCTGTTGGGGGCAGGCCCCCATTGCTGGGCACAGGGTAGTTCTCTGACAGCTCTTCTCTGGGGCTGAGCCCAGCACATGGGCTGCTCTGGAAGAGGGGCGGGGGTCCTGGAGAGTGGCCTGCTCAGCCCTGCGCTGCCCAGCCCAGCCCTGCCCTGCGCTGCCCTGTCTGCAGTGCTGGGCACTTCACCTCCTGCAGTCAGACTGAAGGAAAAGCGGGGTGGGGGCGCTTGTGTGGAGACCCGGAACTGGGTCTGTTTCTCTTTTCCTGAGAGGAGAGAGGCGCGCAGTTAGACTGTACTGTACTTCCCGGGCTGACTAAGCAGCCGGTGGGGTGGCACCTGTGCGGTGGCCCCCGGCCCTCCCGCACTGACCCTCCCGTGGGAAGGCCCCAGGGTCCGGCGCGCAGCTCCTGGCGGGCATGGTTTGGTGAGCAGCCCCCCGAGCCTTTCCCTTCCCAGCCCTTCTGCACCCTGTGGGCAGCGCGGGGTCTCGGAGGCGCCGGGAGCTGGCAGCGGGGCGGGCGCCGGGCCGCATGACTTTTCGCCCGGCTTTGCTCCTCACGGGCTCCTTTCCCCGTTCGTTGACTCACATAAAATCGCTTTCAAATTAAAGTCGCTGTTTTCTGACTGAGGTTAACTATTGGGGGTGGGGTGGGCGGCAGGCAGAGGTGAGGGCCCGCCAAGGGGTGGGGGACAAGGCGCGCTTTGTGGGGCGGGCGGGGAGCGGGGTTGCCCGCGGGGGCGGGGCCGCGCTCAAAGGCGCCTTGTTCGGCCGCGCAAGGCCAGCGCCAGCGGGCGGCGGCGCCTGGACTCGCTCGTGGCCGCTCCGCCCGGCCGGACACACCCGCCGCGCCCGCTCGTGGGGGCGCCCGAGCGCACAGTGCGGCCGCTGGCCTCGTCCCCGCCTGACCTCGCGGGCCCCTCCGGCTCTGCTGCGCCTTACCCTTTGCCACCCGGACCCCCTAAGCTCGTACCCCTACTTGCGCCTCCTGGGCCTGCCCTGCCGCGCGCGCTGCCCCCGTGTCCCGTCGGGCGGTCCGGTCGCTATCTATAGCCGTCTATAAATACAGGCCGGCGGCTCTGTAATTACGGCGGGCGGGGGTAATTACGGAGACCTGATAGGGGCAGCCGCGACCCTCCCACTGTGCCCCAATCCCGCCCGCCCCCGGCCTCTACTGGGGCTCCGGGGCCGGCTGGGGAGGCTGAGACTGGCCGTCTGGGAAAGGGGCAGGGGCGGCGCACTGGGGTTTAGGTCGTGGGCTCCCGGCCAGGGCCAGGGCTGCGCCGGCTGGAGGGGAGGCTCGGGCAGGTCCCCGCCCCTCACCCCCTTCCCAGGTGGAGGCCGAGGGTGGGGTTTCCCTTGGTGCAGTGGGCGGGCGGCAGGAGGCGGGGGCTGGGCTGGGGGCGGGAGGACTTGGGGGCTCTCTGTGTCTCGGGGGGTGGCTGGGGACACACAGGAGCGGCGGCCACCGAGGAGGGAGCAGCGTCCGAGCCCCGACGGCCTCGCTGCGGAGCTGGGCAGCTGAGCGCTCTCCCGAAGCCTCTGACCTCCCCAGGCTCACCCCCAGGCTCTGGCGCCCCCCCACCCCCGGGCAGCCGCTGGGTCCCTGCGACCCGGAGCCGGTCGCGACCATGGAGCTGTGCCGCCGCCGCCACCGCCTCGTCCTGCTCCCTGCCTCTGGTGCTGGGGCTGAGCGCCGCCCCGGCCTGGGCAGGTAAGACCAGGCGCGTTGGGGCCCCAGCACCCCCAGACAAGAGGCAGCCGACCATGCTTCTCCCTCAGAAGGGCTTTGGGGGCTCAGGGGTCCCGGCTGGCGCGGGACGTCTGGGTCCCAAGGAGCCAGAGGAGGGTTTTCTCTCGGAGGGACGGAGGGAAGGCGGTGGTTCACCTTACAGACTGGGATGGGTGCTGGCGTCCTCCTGCAGGGCTGGACACTGCGGGGCTGTCAGTGAGGACGGCGGGTGTGGGAGCCCAGGGAGATGAGGGTGCCAGGGGGCGTTAGAGCAGACCCCAGGGAGCAGGAAGGCGGGGGTGCCCTCCATGCTGCCACGCGGCTGGCTCTGGGGGAGCGCTGGGCGGACTGCCAACAGGACGGCCGCTGGACGGGCCGGGATCAGGTGTCCGGGCGGGAGCCAGATCCGGGCATTCCTGCCGCGCCTCCCCCCGCTGGCTAGCCGGACGCCCCAGGGGGACCCCAGGCTCCGCAGCTCAGGTTCATCCCTTGCCCCCAGAAGTCCAGGCTCCTGGGAAAGGGCTTGGCCGGGGAGGGGGAAAGTCGAGTCCTGACTCCTAATAACTCCAAGACCTGATTTGCATATAATTCAGGTATTCTGCTTTTTTCTCCCGACTGAGGGAAGCTTCAGAGTGGCCTCCTACAGGATGGGGTTGGTTCAGGAGAGAAGACTCCTGAGGGAAGCGTCAGAGTGGCCTCCTACAGGATGGGGTTGGCTCAGGAGAGAAGACTCCTGAGGGAAGCGTCAGTGGCCTCCTACAGGATGGGGTTGGCTCCAGAAGAAAGGACTCTTGTGACCCAGCGGGGAGGGCGTTTGCCTTGCACGCGGCCAACCCGGCGAACCCGGCATCCCATATGGTCCCCTGAGCACCGCCAGGAGTAATTCCTGAGTGCAGAGCCAGGAGTAACCCCTGAGCATTGCTGGGTGTGACCCAAAAAAGAAAAAAAAAAAAAGCAAGAAAGAAAAAGTGAGGAGTAATTCCTGAGTGTAGAGCCAGGAGTAATTCCTGAGCCAGGTGGGACCCAAAGAGGAAAAAAAAGAGGAGGAGGAGGAGGAAAGAACTCTGAAGTGTCTGGAGCTGGAGACAGACCGGGCGGTGGTGTGTGGGGAGGGGCTCCGAGTGGACAGAGCAGGACTCCACAGAACACCGGGGTCGTGTGGGATCCATGAGAGGGCAGAACTGGGCACGGGCGCCCGGTGGGAGTGACGGAGGCACCTTCGTGGCTGGAGGTGGAGACAGGCGGCCCCTGGCAGGTCTCTGGATGGACTCGGCTCTCCTGGGCTTTGCTGGAAGGTGGGGGCCTCTGATGCCCCTTGCTGGGGTCTCTGTGGGTCTCTGTGTCTCTGTCTCACGGAGCCTCCATCTGTCAAAGCGGCCCTTGTGTGGTTGATGTTTGCAGAGCTGCCTGCCGGGCCAGGCTAGGGCGGGGTGTGGGAGGGCCGAGGGGGGCAAGGCCGTGGTTTCCAGGCTCCTGGACTCAAAGGGCCTTTTCTCTGCCTGCACCACCTCAACACCCCCAACCCCCGCCCCAGCTCGGCTCTCCTGATCGCTCTGGCCCCTATCCCGCCCCCTCATTTCTATGAAAGTGTTGCTGGAACTTCTTTGGGATTTTTCCGATCTGAAGCTGCCGGTATGGGGCGTGTGTCTCAGGGAGCAAGTGGGGGAGAGTGACCTTTGTCTCCCCTCCTGCCCCCAAGGTGCAGAGCTCTGAAGCTGACTGAGTCCTCTCCCGAGGAGAGGGCGGGGTGGGCTTGAATCTTGGCCTCCTGAGTGGTGAGCAGGGCTGGGGGGTGCCTGGGTTTCGGGCACAGACTTTGATGGGATGCACAGATGTATGGCTCAGGGCCCTGGACCCGCTCCTCGGCGTTGCAGCTCCTCCAGCCTCCGCACGAGCACTCCTCCCAGACCTGGGGCTCACACTCGGAGGTACTGGCGCTCTTCTTTGCACACCACAGTTGTCTCACAACAACTGACAGCTTGAAGCCCCTGCCCCGGACGGCTCCCCCACTCCCCATCTCCTGTGCCCAGGATGGTTGATTGCCCAGATGTTTGTGCTGGAGACATGGCCAGAGGCCAGAGACACATACTGAGAGATACAGAAAGGGAGAGAGCGGAGAAAAATGGGAAGAAAGGGATGGACAGAGCGTGAGGGAAATGAGGGAAGACAGGAAGGTTGGACTGGGTGGGGGCCAAGACAGCCAACAGACAAAGCCAAGAGATTAAAAAAGGGGCCAGAGCCATAGCACGTTGGGGAGGGCATCTGCCTTGCACACAGCCGACATCTCTGGTACCACATATGGTCCCCTGGTCCTGCCAGAAGTAATTCCTGAGCACCGAGCCAGGAGTCACTCCTGAGCACCAGTGGGAGTGGCCCCCAAATAAACACAATAATAAAAGATAGAGGGAGGCATGGATGGGTATTGAGAGACCGAGGAGAGGAGATGGGATGAGAGGGAGGATGGAGCCAGGCCAGGCCTGTGTGGGCCTTCGTCGTCCATGCAGACCCACTTCTGGAGCAGGAAGCAGGGACTCCCTTTGCTGCGCAGGGAGTCGCGCCCCAGGAAGCTGAGTTCCCTTAGCCAATGGCCCTCTCAGGTCTGCCTGAGAGGCGTCCCCCAGCTCTCACGGTCTCTCTCAGCTGCAGCCCCTGTGGATGTGCTCCGGCGCTGAGGTTCTCGTCCCTCCCTGATGGCGTCCGAAAGACACGAGGCATCTGTCCAGCTGATGTGGCCTACCGCGTTGCGCGGCTGGCCCAGCTCAGCGCGCCCACCCGCCAGCTCTTCCCAGGTGAGCTGCCTTGGAAAGGCGGGGCTGGGGTGGGGGGGGCACGGGGCCTGGGGGAAGAACTTTGATTCCACTTGTGCGTCTCTCCGGCACCAGGAGGCTTCCCCCAAAGATTTCTCTCTGCTCGCCGCTGTCCGGATGCGCCCTGGCCTGCAGGCTCCTCTCCTGACTCTCTACAGTGCCCAGGGTGCCCGCCAGCTGGGCCTGGAGCTGGGCCAGCCTGTGCGCTTCCTGTACGAGGACCAGACAGGGCGGCCTCATGCCCCAGCACAGCCAGTGTTCCGAGGGCTTAGCCTCGCTGGACGGCAAGTAAGTCAGATTGTGCCTCTGACTCTCGGGCCTGTACTTTCAGGAGCTCCCTTTGAACCGCTGCCTAGACTTCCTCCTCCTTAAATTAGGAAATTTTGTCTACCCTGTGGCCATGCCTCATGACAAAAGACCAAAGACCAGAACACCCAGAGATGGGTGTTCCCAGTTTAAAGCTAGAGAGATCATGTTGTACATAAGGCGCTTGCCTTGCACATGGCCAAACCAGGTTTGATCCCCAGCACCTCATGGTCCCTGAGTCCTCCAGGGAGGAGGAGGAGTCAGGAGTAATCCCAAAGTACTGCCTGGTGTGGCCCCAACCCCACCCCCACAATGCCCCAATTTTTTTTGCAAGTAGCAGCAGCCTGTATCTTGGGGAATTTTTTTGATTTTCCTTTTAGCCCCAGTTTCTATGTCTATGAGGGAAACAAGAGTCAGATGAGAAAATTACTGCCTGGAACTGGATATATATATATTTTTTTTTGCTTTTTGGGTCACACCCGGCAATGCTCAGGGGTTTCTCCAGGCTCTGCACTCAGGAATTACTCCTGGTGGTGCTTGGGGGACCACATGGGATGCCGGGATCGAACCCGGCCGGCGCTGCAAGGCAAACGCCTCCCGCTGGGCTATCGCTCCGGCCCGGAACTGGATGTGTTGTCAGTGCTCAGTAGCCTTCTCTTTTGTTTATTTGGCAGCAGTTTTTTTCTCTTTTTTTGGATCACACCTGGCAGTGCTCAGGGGTTACTCCTGACTCTGCTCAGGAATTACTCCTGGTGGTGCTCAGGGATCATATGCGATGCTGGGGATGGAACTCATGTTGGCTGCGTGCCCTACCTGTTGTGCTGTCGCTCCAGCCCTTAAGCTTTTTCTTTTTTTTTTTTTTTGGGGTCACACCCGGCAGTGCTCAGGGGTTACTCCTGGCTCTGCTCAGGAATTACTCCTGGCACTGCTCGGTGCTTGGGGGACCATATGGGATGCCAGGAATCGAACCCAGGCCGACCAGCACGGGCTGGCCACGTGCAAGGCAAACGCCCTACCCGCTGGGCTATCGCTTAAGCATTTCTCAACTGGGGTTCCTACAGCCCCGGTGGCCTACGGAATACTCCAACAGTGCTGCAGGTGAAAGGAACGTCCGTGCTGGGGGGTGGGGTGGCTCGGGAACTCGGAGACGAGGGGGCCAGCTACAGCAGGACTGTGGCCACGGGAGGGGACCCTGCGCAAAGGAAGACCAGACCTGCACGAACTAGATTAGATTCACTGTTGCTGGTTGCACCCTTCAGCCTGGCTCAGCCTGGTGCACTGCCCCCTTCGGTCAGTCTCCTGCATCTCTTCCCCGTGCCTAGGTGGCATCGGGTGGCTGTGGCTGTGAAGGGCCAGTCTGTCACCCTCATTGTGGACTGCAAGAAGCGAGTGACCCGGCCCCTCCCTCGAAGTGCCCTCCCGGTGCTGGACACGCATGGAGTGGTGGTATTTGGAGCCCGGATCCTGGACGAGGAAGTGTTTGAGGTGAGGAGAGTGGCCCAGGCCGGGGCAGTCTCCAGGCTGGGGCGTTTCTGCTCTCACGTTAGGACTCCCTTCTCTGAGCTCAAAACTTTCGGTTTCTTTTTCCTCTCTCATGAATTTATATTTCCATTTTTCCTCTCCAGGGTTCGTTTTGTCCCTGGGTGATCTGGCAGGATGGTCCCAGTCACTCCATGTTCCGTGGGTCTGACTCTGTCCCTCCTGCAGCCGGGCTTCGTGACCGCTGTTCACGTACTGACTCGCCCACTTACCCCCCGCGCCTTCAGACTTCGACCCTGTCCTTTCTGCCCCATTATTCTCCTTCTTAGGTTACCTTCGCTATCCTCCATCCTTCCCCTTTACCCATCCGTCCGTCACTCACTCACCTTCGCATGCAAAGATGCGTGTACCACGCTCCTGCCTCCTGAGTCCCTACTGTCCATCCTCTGAGGATGTGTATTGCCCTCCCCGTCTCTGTCCCTCCACTGTCCATCCTCTGAGGATTTGTATTGCCCTCCCGTCTCTGTCCCTCCCACTGTCCATCCTCTGAGGATGTGTACTGCCCTCCCGTCTCTGTCCCTCCACTGTCCAGCCTCTGAGGATGTGTATTGCCCTCCCGTCTCTGTCCCTCCACTGTCCATCCTCTGAGGATTTGTATTGCCCTCCCGTCTCTGTCCCTCCCACTGTCCATCCTCTGAGGATGTGTATTGCCCTCCCGACTCTGTCCCTCCCACTGTCCATCCTCTGAGGATGTGTACTGCCCTCCCGTCTCTGTCCCTCCACTGTCCATCCTCTAAGGATGTGTATTGCCCTCCCGTCTCTGTCCCTCCACTGTCCATCCTCTGAGGATGTGTACTGCCCTCCCGTCTCTGTCCCTCCACTGTCCATCCTCTGAGGATGTGTATTGCCCTCCCGTCTCTGTCCCTCCACTGTCCATCCTCTGAGGATGTGTACTGCCCTCCCGTCTCTGTCCCTCTCACTGTCCATCCTCTGAGGATGTGTGTATTGCCCTCCCGTCTCTGTCCCTCCACTGTCCATCCTCTGAGGATGTGTATTGCCCTCCCGTCTCTGTCCTTCCACTGTCCATCCTCTGAGGATGTGTATTGCCCTCCCGTCTCTGTCCTTCCACTGTCCAGCCTCTGAGGATGTGTATTGCCCTCCCGTCTCTGTCCTTCCACTGTCCAGCCTCTGAGGATGTGTATTGCCCTCCCGTCTCTGTCCCTCCACTGCCCATCCTCTAAGGATGCACGTCCGCCCTCCCGTGTCTTCACGCTCCCCACTCAGTGACTGCTCATCCACGTATTCTTTCCAGCTGCCTTTCTCTCTCCCAGGCTGTTTCTGACTACTCTGTACTCCAACTGCCCACCAAAACCAGCTGTTGGTACTTTCACTCACATGTTGTGTGTCAACCGTCCATGCAAGCATGTGTTTGGGCTCCCGTTGAGCCCCCTGAAACATCCATTCACCCATATAGTCCAGCCATCCAAGAACACTTCCTGAGTATGTGCTTCTGGGGCTGGAGAGATATTGCAGAGAGTATCTTATGCAATGATGTTGCTTATGGTCCTGTGGGCCAGGAGTGATCCCTGAGCTCAGAGCCAGGACGAAGCCCTGAGCACCACCAGGTATGGCCCCCAAAGAACAAACAAACAAACAAAAGATCCTTGGTTACTGAATGGTCCAGTTGGCTTATAAATGAGAAGATCCTTAGGGCCGGAGCAATAGTACAGTGGGTAGGTACTTTGCTTTGCACGCGTTAGACACAGAGTCAATGCCCAGCACCCCCATATGATCCCTTGAGCCTGCCAGGATTAAGTCCTGAGTATGACCTCAAAACCAAAGAGAGAGAGAGGGAGAGATAGAGAGACACAGAGGGAGGAGGAGGAAGGGAGGAAGGAAAGGAGGGAAGGGAAGGAGAGAGAGAGAGAGAGAGAGAGAGAGAGAGAGAGAGAGAGAGAGAGAGAGAGAGAGAGAGAGAGAGAGAGAGAGAGAGAGAGAGAGAGAGAGAGAGAGAGAGGAGATCCTCCTGAAAACTAAAAAAGACCGTATGGTTCCCCGAGCACCCTAAGGAGTAGTTCCTGAGTGCAGAGCCAGGAGTAACCCCTGAGCATCGCCGGCTGTGACCCCCAAAAATGTAAAGGAAAAAGAAAACTAAAGAGTGTGGCAGCTCTGCAGCTATATATAAAATACTTATTCATTCTGTGTAAACTCGATGCTCAGTAAAGAAACTGAAAACTCTGGCACAGCCCTCCCTGCCTCAGCTTTCCCTGGCTGGCGTCCTGGTCATGGGCAGGCTGTACTGCATCTCTCTGCCTCCGTTCCTTACGTCTCCATAGGGTGATGTCCAGGAGCTTGTCATCGTCCCAGGGGTGCAAGCTGCCCACGAGTCCTGTGGCCGGAAGGAACTGGAGTGTGAGGCAGGCTGGAGGGAGAAGCCCCAGAACCAGCCACCTCACAGGGCCCAGCGGTCCCCAAAGCAGCAACCGCCGAGACTTCAGAAGCCACAGAACCAGGAACCGCAGCGACAGGTGAGGAGCTGGACCGGGCATCCCATGGGAGGGGAGACACTCACCCTGACATCCCCTCAGAGACTCCCCCGAGGTTCAGGAGCCCCTATCCCATTTGGGCCCCCTCCTCAAATTTCCAGACCCTTCTACTCCTGCTCCTCAGTCATCTGCCTTTTTATATTCATGTGAAAATAAAAGGGTCATTATGAACAGTCAGTCCTCTGCTGGGCCTCCTCTGCCCAGTGTGCCCTGGACTCTGCTTGGCTTTCGCACCTCCTCCTTAAATTAAGAGATTGTCAGAGCCTGGAGGGAGGGTGGGGGGAAAGAATGGGAAGAGAAAGACACTGAAAGGGTAAAACTTGAGCGGAGAAATGGGGAGAAGGTGCCAGAGGAGCCCCTCAAGGGCAGCGAGGGCAGGGCCGCCTCAGGGGCGTTGGGAAGGGGAGTGTTGGGGAAAGCGACTTCCAGAGGTGTCGGGGGTGGCTGACAGGACCTTGGGTCAGTGGTCAGAGGTCAGTCAATCTCTTAATCATGTCTGCTTCTGTCCGCATGTGGGACCCCTCCCCCTTCCTCCTGCCTCCATCTCCCGTCTCACCTCCCCTCTACCCCTCAACCCCCGTCCTACTCCCGCTGCCGCCCTAGCCGGCTGAGTCTCCCAGCTATGACTACGTACCCCCTATTATGATGAGATGACTGCAGGGACCACCCCCTGATTATCAGGTAACCCGGACGGGCCCTTGTCCCTTTACTGTCAGCTCCTCCCAGCGTGTGGACATGCCAGGAGTAATTCCTGAGTGCACTGAGTTCAGAGTTTCCTCACAGCCCCCATGTCTCTCTGCTACAGCGGCCTCTGAGCCCTAAACCCAGGGCTCCCCCTCCCCCAGGGGGCGTCGGACCCCTCCCCGAAAGCCTGCCCCACCTGCCAAGCGGTCAGCGGTGGTCCTCCGGCAGGTGCCCCACTCAGCAGGCCGGAGGCCCTCTCGAGTTTCCCGCCCGGCATGGGGTCAGCCTCCTCCCTCCCAACGCCCAGCGCGGAGGGCTGCCTCCCCCTACTGCCCGGGCTGCCCCCAGGACCAGAGGCAGCGGCTACTGGCAGGTAGAGGCGGGGATCCAGATCTCTGCTCCCCGACCTCTGGTGTGCAGGCTGGCTCTCTGCAAGCCAACCCCCTCGGAGGGGCTGCAAGATCTGAGATTGCCCCCCACCCCCCGGCTCAGACCTTGTCCCGCGCTGTGACCAGCTGCTGCTTCGCCTCTTTGCAGCTAATGTCTCGCTCCTTCCTTCCCACCCCGTGGGATTCTCCCCCTTTCCCCTTGGGGTCAGGACCCCACCCTAGGTGAAGAGGAAGGAATCTTGGAGTCAAGCCCTTTGCCACCTCCTGAGGAGGTAACTGTGTCCCCTGACCTTTCCCTGCTGGGGGCAGTGGGCTCCCAGACTGCTGCCCTGGCCCCATGCTGCCTTGACGAATCAGCCCCTCTGGCCGGAGGGTTCTTTGTCAGCTCCGTCCCTGCTTTCTGTCTGCTGGTCACTGCTGGCCTCCTGGTCTGCAGTGATTCTAACTCTGGTGTCCATGTCCCTCCCCATTGCTCTTTGATTCTGGAGTAATGTCTTTTCCATGTGGGTATCCAGTGGCTTTTCTCTGTGTTGTATTTCTGTTCCCAAGGGCCATGTTCTGTCACTCACTCCTCCTCTCACGTCTTGCTGTCCATTTTCCTGGACTCTCTTGCTGTCATTTTGTCCACTGGTCATCCACTCTATGTCGATGCCTCCGGCCACCCATCTTGTTACCCACCATTTCTTCCCATGGGCCCCGTTTCCTGAACCCATTTGGGTCTCTGGCATCTTTGTGGTTTAACCTCTCTTGGTACAGCCAGTTCCCTTGTGCATCTCGGGAGGAGAAATTCCAGTCCCAGAACCCTTGGGGGTGTAAGTTGTACCCTGAGGTCCAGGGAAAGTCTCCTCTGAGCCCTAATGCCCCTATCTGCCCTCTCCCCTCCCCCTCCGGGAAGGAGCAGAAGGGTCTCCAGGTCCCCTCCACAGCAGACAGGCTCCTGACTGAGGAATATGGGGAGGGGGGCACAGACGCGCCAGCAGGGCCGTACGATTACACCTATGGCTTTGGGGGACGATTACCGCCAGGAGACGGACCTTGGCCCTGCCCTCTCTGCCGAGACAGCCCACTCTGGAGCCGTAAGTGAAAGGAGCTTCTGTTCTTCCCTCAACAGGAGCTCTGAGACCTCTTTCTGTTGGTTTTGATGATCTGTTGACTGTGAACTGTTTCCCTTTGGTGGTTTGTCATTTTCTATTCACTTAAAATATACATGTTGCTTCAAAGATCCTTCCTTGCCTTCTCTTGCCAATGTTATATCTCGTGACTCCTTCTGGAGACTTTTGCCCCGGAGAACTGAGTTTGCAAACTATCCCTTGGCCATTTCCTGCCTTTCTTGGCCACTTCTGGTCGTAGTCAATTAGATTTCATAAACTTTTTCATCAGTAAGACTCTATGTTGTTTCCATTTTCAGTCTGTCTTCATTAATACTTCTTGGTCAAAAACATTTTCTTTATCCATGTTTGTGCCAAATGATCTAATTCCTACAACACATTCTCTGATCTATAGCTACATTCTGTCTCTCCCTTCCGGTCCAGCAGTGGCATCCATCTTGGTGGCTGGGCCCATTGCACTGAAGGAGACTCACCATTTGGGCTTGACAATTTCCTTTGATAACCAGGCACTTTCTCTGTGTCTCAGGTCACTCAGCTATAAAAAAAGTTTAAATAGTGGGTCTAGGTATTTATCATGACCGCTTCTTACGTGTACTAGCCTTAATGTTTGTCTCCTTTAATAATTGCATTTCATTGTCATAATGCCGTTTCTAGAGTCATTTTTCTGTCCGTTTCCTGCATTTCTTCTCTCTTGGTCATGGAGCAAGTTGTTGAAAGTGTACTTCCAGGACCCTTTTATTCTTTCCTGCCTCCTGTCTAGCCACTTCCTGTCTGTCCCGTCCCTTTGGGAGCAGTCTTGGCCATGTCTAATTTTTCTTGGCCCCATGCATGATTCTCGCTTCAAAGTGTTTGTCTCTTTGTCCTTTCCCTCTTAATTGTTTTCCCTGTCTTCAGTCACATTCAGTTGAGCTAGGGATTTCCTGTGTCTTCATTTTTTATCTTTTGACTATCTTGCAGTGGGGAGTGCTCCCTCTTAGCCAGCCGCTTCACCCTGCTCCTGCAGTGAGGAGTGCTCCCTCTTAACCAGCTGCTTCACCCTGCTCCTGCAGTGAGGGAGTGCTCCCTCTTAACCAGCTGCTTCATCCCTGCTCCTGCAGTGAGGAGTGCTCCCTCTTAACCAGCTGCTTCATCCCTGCTCCTGCAGTAGGAGTGCTCCCTCTTAACCAGCTGCTTCACCCTGCTCCTGCAGTGATGAGTGCTTCCTCTTAACCAGCCGCTTCACCCCTGCTCCTGCAGTGAGGAGTGCTCCCTCTTAGCCAGCCACTTCACCCTGCTCCTGTAGTGAGGAGTGCTCCCTCTTAGCCAGCTGCTTCACCCTGCTCCTGCAGTGAGGAGTGCTCCCTCTTAACCAGCTGCTTCATCCCTGCTCCTGCAGTGAGGAGTAATCCCTCTTAACCAGCTGCTTCATCCCTGCTCCTGCAGTAGGAGTGCTCCCTCTTAACCAGCTGCTTCACCCTGCTCCTGCAGTGAGGAGTGCTCCCTCTTAACCAGCTGCTTCATCCCTGCTCCTGCAGTAGGAGTGCTCCCTCTTAGCCAGCTGCTTCATCCCTGCTCCTGCAGTGAGGAGTGCTCCCTCTTAGCCAGCCACTTCACCCTGCTCCTGCAGTGAGGAGTGCTCCCTCTTAGCCAGCCGCTTCACCCTGCTCCTGCAGTAGGAGTGCTCCCTCTTAGCCAGCCACTTCACCCTGCTCCTGCAGTAGGAGTGCTCCCTCTTAGCCAGCCGCTTCACCCTGCTCCT
Organism: Cryptotis parvus; assembly: GCA_021461705.1. Classification (NCBI taxonomy): domain Eukaryota; kingdom Metazoa; phylum Chordata; class Mammalia; order Eulipotyphla; family Soricidae; genus Cryptotis; species Cryptotis parvus. Next base: position 45,307 of record JAJIBD010009148.1, on the reverse strand, counting down.
GCAGTAGGAGTGCTCCCTCTTAGCCAGCCGCTTCACCCTGCTCCTGCAGTAGGAGTGCTCCCTCTTAGCCAGCTGCTTCACCCTGCTCCTGCAGTGAGGAGTGCTCCCTCTCAGCCAGCTGCTTCATCCTGCTCCTGCAGTGAGGAGTGCTCCCTCTTAGCCAGCTGCTTCATCCCTGCTCCTGCAGTGAGGAGTGCTCCCTCTTAGCCAGCTGCTTCATCCCTGCTCCTGCAGTGAGGAGTGCTCCCTCTTAGCCAGCCGCTTCACCCTGCTCCTGCAGTGAGGAGTGCTCCCTCTTAGCCAGCCGCTTCACCCTGCTCCTGCAGTGAGGAGTGCTCCCTCTTAGCCAGCTGCTTCATCCCTGCTCCTGCAGTAGGAGTGCTCCCTCTTAACCAGCCGCTTCACCCTGCTCCTGCAGTAGGAGTGCTCCCCCTTAGCCAGCCGCTTCACCCGCTCCTTCTCTAACACTATAAGCCTCTCTGCTGCCTCTTTGTCATGCTGCTGTCAATGCTGTCCCATTGGGAACCCATATGGGATATTGCGGGGTGGAGAATGGGGCTTGGAAATTGTTATTACCTGGGTCAGGATGGAGGGTATGTTCTAAGAGTTTTGCTGGGGAAACCGGGGCTGCTGGTGGATGCTTTCCATTCGCCTTAGCCTGGTTTTGGTCCTATTTGGTTTGGGTGTTTGAATGGAACCAGAGAAGAGAGGGAACAGGTGGTTTGGAATAGAAATGAAGGTCAGAGGGAGGATGTAGAGTCCTTGCTAGAGAGGAGCAGAGAGAGAGGAGGTGAACCCCTGGAACTGAGGGATTCTTGCCCAGAGCCTGAGCTATATATTTTCCAAAACCAGATATGAGGACTAAGCTGGGTATTACTGGGGAAGGTTTTTCTCATCCCAAACTTAATTTGCCCACTGTCCCCTGTCAGAAAAAACATTACTCAGTGTCTCCTGCAAAGCAGTCTTCATTCGCCCAAGGGCCCCAGGGCTCCTCCTGGACCATCCCTGACCAGGGCAGGGCCGCCTACTCTGGAGACACTGGATTAGAGTACGGCTGTTTAACCTTCAGGGAGCCCTTTGAAATCCTAAGTGACATTCTGTACAGAGTGGAGCTGATAGCCTTCTCTCACTGGAGGACCCCATAGGTCACAGCTGAGCCACGTGTGGATCACCTCCTCCCTCAGACCCAAATAACGGTCTAGTCTTAGAATCAATAATGTCTGAGGTGTAAGAATTGCTGAGGTCAGAGGAGCTTGTGAGCTAAGATGGGCTTATCTAGAAAGGGTCCCCCTGGGAAGCTGGGGACCAGAATTTCCTGGAGGTGAGGTTGGTTCAGCTTAGATGGGGCTGGGAATTGGGGTGGGGTAGATAGGCCTTGGGAGGCTCGGGGGGTCTTCAGAGGCCCGAGAACAAAAGTAGGAGTTGGGAGGGGCCAGTTTTGTGTCCTGGCTGCTCACAGGCCCCACTGGGGGTTACATATGTGTCTCCCTCAGGCTGCCCATGGACCCCGGGGACTGAAGGGAGAAAAGGGAGAACCTGCTGTGTTGGAACCTGTAAGTCACTCTGCTTACCAAGCTGAGGGCAGTGCGGGGGAGATGGAGCATTGGTCCGATGGCTGCTGATGTCTCCCTCGCTTCTCTCTCACAGGGAATGCTGGCGGAGGGGCCGCCCGGCCCAGAAGGCCCTGCGGTGAGTGGAGCTGAGCCCCCTTTGCCCCCTCCCCGCACTCGCAGCTTCTCCACATGCTCAGGCCTCCTCCTTAGAGCCTGGGACACTGTCAGGTCGCAGCTTCCCCGTGATGTCCTCGTGGAGACCCCTGCTTACTCACACACCGCCCTTCTCTCAAGGCCCACACCTGACTGCCACCTCTTTTGTTCCTCAGGGGAATGACGGGTCCCCCTGGCATCCAGGGTAACCCAGGCCCCGTTGGAGACCCCGAGCGGGTAAGGGTGGGTCCTGAGGGGATGCAGAGCTGCCAGTGGCCAGCAGGGGCATCACACTCAGCGGTTCCTCACTGCCTGTTGAGAGGGAGTCCGTGTGCACCGAGGGAGGGCAGACTCGGAGGGCGGGGGGAGTGCTCTGGGGGCAATTTTTTCTCAAAGGGTATGAGGTGGGGTTGTTCTGGAAAAATCTAAGAGAGTCTCCATTTATTCTGTGGGGTGAAACTTTAAGATGGTGCCAGGACCTTAACGCCCTTCCTGCTTCTCGTTCTCTCTCCATCCCAGGGTCCCCCTGGCAGAGCAGGGCTCCCCGGATCGAATGGGGCCCCTGGGCCCCTGGCACTTCCCTCATGCTCCCAGTAAGTTGTCTTCTGGAATGGAGGTTGAGGAGGCCGGGACTGAGTTACGTCCCCAGAGCCAGAGGCCAGAGTACTCTGGTGTCTCTAAAGATGGTCGCCCAGAGAGGTCGGTTGGAGGCTCTGGGGCCTCCTCTACTGATCCTTGAGACTCAAAGCTGGGTCGTTTGGACTCGGGCGGAGAGTCTGGACTTTCAGGGGCCTAGAACGGAAGGAGAATCTTTGAGGAGGATGAAGTATTGTGGGAGGTGGGAGGTGGGGTACAGGAGGAGGTTATGGGGAGAGCCCGGAGCCTGGGAGCCAGGAATGTCTCTGGCTCCTGGAGTTTCTCATATTTCCTGGAGGAGAAGCTGGACCTTCTCTCTGCCCCACAGTTCCGGTTCGGCAGTAGTGGGGGCAGCAAGGGGCCTGTGGTGGCTGCCCAGGAGGCTCAGGCGCAGGCCAATCCTGCAGCAGGCGCGGGTGAGTGGCCGAGGGAAAGGACGGGAGGACGGCCGCGGCGACTTCGGATTGAGAGAGGGCAGGGAGGACGGTGCGGGGTGACTCAGGGGTTGAGAGAGGACGGGGAGGACGGCGGGGCGGCTTCGCGGTTGAGAGAGGAGGGAGGACGGCGCTGGGTGACTCGGGTTGAGAGAGGGACGGGGGAGGACGCGGCGGGTGACTTCGGGTTGAGAGAGGACGGGGGAGGACGGTGCGGGGTGACTCGGGTTGAGAGAGGACGGGGAGGACGGTGTGGGGTGACTTCGGGGGTTGAGAGAGGACGGGGAGGGGCGCGGGGTGACTTCGGGGTTGAGAGAGGACGGGGAGGACGGTGCGGGTGACTCAGGGGTTGAGAGAGGGGCAGGGAGGACGGTGCGGGGTGAGTCAGGGGTTGAGAGAGGATGGGGAGGGACGGTGTGGGGTGACTTCGGGGGTTGAGAGAGGACGGGGAGGAGCGGCGCGGGGTGACTCGGGGTTGAGAGAGAGGACGGGGGAGGACGGCGCGGGGTGACTCGGGGTTGAGAGAGGAGCGGGGAGGACGGCGCGGGGTGACTCGGGGTTGAGAGAGGACGGGGAGGGCGGCGCGGGTGACTCGGGGGTTGAGAGAGGACGGGGAGGACGGTGCGGGTGACTTCGGGTTGAGAGAGGACGGGAGGGACGGCGCGGGGTGACTTCGGGGGTTGAGAGAGGGACGGGAGGACGCGCTGGGGGTGACTCCGGGTTGAGAGAGGACGGGGAGGACGGTGGGGGTGACTCAGGGGTTGAGAGAGGACGGGGAGGACGGCGCGGGGTGACTCGGGTTGAGAGAGGACGGGGAGGACGGCGCGGGTGACTTCGGGGTTGAGAGAGGACGGGGAGGACGGCGCGGGGTGACTCAGGGGGTTGAGAGAGGACGGGAGGACGGCGCTGGGTGACTCCGGGTTGAGAGAGAGAGAGGGAGGACGGCGCGGGGTGACTCGGGGTTGAGAGAGGCGGGGAGGACGGCGCTGGGTGACTTCGGGGTTGAGAGAGGGGAGGGGAGGACGGGCGCTGGGTGACTCGGGGTTGAGAGAGGACGGGGAGGACGGCGCTGGGTGACTCGGGGTTGAGAGAGGACGGGGAGGACGGTGCGGGGTGACTCGGGTTGAGAGAGGAGCGAGGAGGGCGCGGGGTGACTCGGGGTTGAGAGAGAGGGAGGAGGACGGTGCGGGGTGACTCGGGGTTGAGAGAGGACGGGAGGACGGCGCGGGGTGACTTCGGGGTTGAGAGAGAGCGGGGAGGAGCGGCGCGGGGTGACTTCGGGTTGAGAGAGGACGGGGAGGACGGTGCGGGGTGACTCAGGGGTTGAGAGAGGACGGGAGGACGGCGCTGGGTGACTTCGGGTTGAGAGAGGACGGGGGAGGAGGCGGCGCGGGGTGACTTCGGGGTTGAGAGAGGGCAGGGAGGACGGCGCTGGGTGACTCAGGGGTTGAGAGAGGAGCGGGAGGACGGCGCGGGGTGACTCGGGTTGAGAGAGGACGGGGAGGAGCGGCGCTGGGTGACTCGGGGGTTGAGAGAGGACGGGGAGGACGGCGCGGGGTGACTCAGGGGTTGAGAGAGGAGCGGGAGGAGGGCGGCGGGGTGACTCGGGTTGAGAGAGGACGGGGAGGACGGCGCGGGGTGACTCAGGGGTTGAGAGAGGACGGGGAGGACGGCGCGGGGTGACTCGGGGTTGAGAGAGGACGGGGGAGGACGGTGCGGGGGTGACTCGGGGTTGAGAGAGGACAGGGAGGATGGTGCGGGGTGACTCGGGGGTTGAGAGAGGACGGGGAGGACGGCGCGGGGTGACTTCGGGGGTTGAGAGAGGACGGGGAGGATGGTGCGGGGGTGACTTCGGGTTGAGAGAGGACGGGGAGGATGGTGCGGGGTGACTCGGGTTGAGAGAGGACGGGAGGACGGTGCGGGGTGACTCGGGGGTTGAGAGAGGACGGGGAGGGACGGCGCGGGTGACTCGGGGTTGAGAGAGGACGGGGAGGATGGTGCGGGTGACTCGGGTTGAGAGAGGAGCGGGGAGGACGGTGCGGGGTGACTCGGGTTGAGAGAGGAGCGGGGGGAGGGCGGTGCGGGGTGACTCGGGGTTGAGAGAGGACAGGGAGGACGGTGTGGGGTGACTCAGGGGTTGAGAGAGGACGGGGAGGACGGTGCGGGGTGACTTCGGGTTGAGAGAGGACGGGGAGGACGCGCGGGGTGACTCGGGGTTGAGAGAGGACGGGAGGACGGTGTGGGGTGACTCAGGGGTTGAGAGAGGAGGGAGGACGGTGCGGGGTGACTTCGGGGTTGAGAGAGAGGACGGGGAGGGACGGTGCGGGGTGACTCGGGTTGAGAGGACGGCGGAGGACGGCGCGGGGGTGACTCGGGGTTGAGAGAGGACGGGGAGGACGGTGTGGGGTGACTCGGGTTGAGAGAGGGACGGGAGGGACGGTGTGGGGTGACTCAGGGGTTGAGAGAGGACGGGAGGACGGTGCGGGGTGACTCGGGTTGAGAGAGGACGGGGAGGAGGGCGGTGCGGGGTGAGTCAGGCAGGCAGTGCTCTGACGCCTCGTGCTCAGCTCAGCTGTCTCCCTGCTCCCCAGCTGGCACTCCGTGGACCCCCTGGCCCCATGGGGTATACAGGCCGTCCTGGACCCTTGGTGAGTGAAGGGGATATTTATTTGTGTGTGTGGGTATGGAAAGCTCTGGAAAGCTCCAGGTGACTTCCTTTGTTCGGGGAGTCTGAGAGGTGTGTGCTTACTCTTGCCGTCCTCTCCTCTCTCCCAGGGAGAACCAGGGAGTCCTGGCTTGAAAGGAGACTCTGGAGACCTAGGGCCTCAGGTGACGCCCCCAACCCCTGCTCCCCAGCCTGGGCTCCCCTCTAACCAGGCACATTCACCTGATTCTCCCTCTCCAGGGCCCCCGGGGACCTCAGGGGCTCACAGGCCCTCCGGGCAAGGCTGGACGAAGGGTGAGTGAGCTGCGTGGAGCTGGCTGGACAGTGGGTTGGGGACCCCCAACTGTGCCCCTGCTCGCTATGACACTGCTCTTGTACCCTCAGGGCCGAGCAGGTGCTGATGGAGCCCGTGGGATGCCTGGAGAACCTGGGGTGAAGGTAGTGGGCTCGGCCCTTTTCTCCATCTGAAGCCCCACATCCCAGAGAAGCCACTTGGTTTCTGGTGGTGTGGGGACTCCACGGGTCCCCCTGTGAGGAAGCCCCTCTCTGTTCAGGACCACCAGGTGGGGGTGAGGTGGGAAAGGGGCCGGGGGCCTCACACGGAGCCTGTCTTTCCCTGCAGGGTGACCGCGGTTTTGATGGACTCCCAGGGCTCCCTGGGGAGAAGGGACAGAGGGTGAGTGTGCCGTGACCAGGGTGGCCTTCTGGGGGTCCGGGAAGATGGAGGTGAGGGCGAGCACGGGGTCCCGTAAGCTCAAGTGTTGGATCTGTTGGCTGAAGGGGGTGTCTACTGGTGAGGGGGCCCTGAGGCCCCTCTTACCTGTGCACCTACTTCCCAGGGTGATTCCGGTGCCCAGGGCCTGTCTGGGCCCCCGGGTGAGGACGGAGAGCGGGTAAGTGGCAGTGGCTGGTGGGGGCTGGGCGCGGGTGCAGCGGGGGCCTGTGGCACTGTATCCGCTTCCAGGGGAGAGGATGGGAGACCGGGCCTGGGGGTGGCGCGGGTGCAGCGGGGGGCCTGTGGCACTGTGTCCGCTTCCAGGGGGAGGGTGGAGAGATCGGGCCTGGGGTGGGGGCGCGGGTGCAGCGGGGGCCTGTGGCACTGTATCCGCTTCCAGGGGAGGGTGGAGAGACCGGGCCTGGGGGGGGTGGGCGCGGTGCAGCGGGGGGGGCCTGTGGCACTGTATCCGCTTCCAGGGGGAGGGTGGAGACCGGGCCTGGGGGGTGGGCGCGGGTGCAGCGGGGGGCCTGTGGCACTGTATCCGCTTCCAGGGGAGGGTGGAGAGACCGGGCCTGGGGGTGGGCGCGGGTGCAGCGGGGGCCTGTGGCACTGTATCCGCTTCCAGGGGAGGGTGGAGAGACCGGGCCTGGGGGGGTGGCGCGGGTGCAGCGGGGGCCTGTGGCACTGTATCCGCTTCCAGGGGAGGGTGGAGAGACCGGGCCTGGGGGTGGGCGCGGGTGCAGCGGGGAGCCTGTGGCACTGTGTCCGCTTCCAGGGGAGGATGGAGAGATCGGCCCCCGGGGACTGCCTGGAGAGTCGGTGAGTGTCCAGGGCCAGTGGGGCCCCTCGGGAGGCCGGGAGGGAGATGCGCACACTTACCTTACTCCCGCATCTTCCCGCTCCGTGTAGGGGCCACGAGGTCTCCTTGGCCCCAAGGGACCACCTGGGATTCCTGGACCCCGTAAGTGCCCGACCTTCCCCCCTGCCCCGCCTGTTCCTAACTCCCTCCCCCATGCCTTGTAGGTCCCTGTGGGACTGTGCACCCAAAACTCTAAGCATTGCCCACCCCCAAAAACTATTCTCCAGGAAACAGACAAAAGCCCACAACCTGCGGCCCGCAGCCCAGCCCCTGCCTATGCCCAGCTCCTTTTGCTTAGGCCTGGCCCACAGAGCCCCGGTCAGCCTGCTCAGGCTCCTCTTGTGTTTCAGGGAGTTCGAGGCATGGATGGCCCCCACGGTCCCAAGGGGAGCTTGGTGAGTGGCCAGGCACGGGGACCCCACCTGGGCCACAGGCCCGGTCTGCCTTTGCCGCCTTCTTTCCTCTGCCTGTGTCCGGGCGGCCCCACTTCGGTTCCTGTCCTGGGTGCGGGGACTCGGCTCTTGACCCCACTTTCCTTCACCACCTCTGCTGCTTGTTTCTAGGGACCCCAGGGAGAACCAGGACCTCCTGGACAGCAGGGGACCCCTGGGACACAGGTGAGTGGCCCTGTCCTGCCCGGCAAACCCAGCAGCCCTGCACAGGGACAGAGGGACAGGGACGGAGGGACAGGGACAGAGGGACAGGGACAGAGGGACAGGGACGGAGGGACAGGGACGGAGGGACAGGGACAGAGGGACAGGCGCTGCCCTCATGCTCGTGCCCGAGTGCGGTGAGACCAACACCCACTGATCCCTCCCCAGGGGGCTGCCCGGGGCGCAGGGCGCCATCGGTCCTCACGGAGAAAAGGTGAGTGATACGGTGATAGGGATTGGGGGCAGGCCCATCACTGGCCTGGTCAGACCTGACCCCTGTGGCCTGAATTGTCTCCTTCAGGGCCCCCGAGGGAAACCAGGCCTCCCGGGCATGCCTGGCTCCGACGGGCCTCCGGTGAGTGCCCCAGCCTGCGTCCAGCTCCCCTTGGCCTGGTTCCTTGGGAGTGACCACTGAGTGCTCCAGGGATGGTCCACGCTGTGTGTCCGCGTAGGAGTATCCACTGTCTTACTGGGTCATGGGGAGTTGGGGCTCAAGCAGCGCCACGAGGGCCGCACTGGTGACCCCTCCTCCTCTCCCCAGGGCCACCCGGGAAGGAAGGGCCCCTGGAACAAAGGGAAACCAGGTGAGCCCCCCAAGCCTCCTGCCGTGCTCCCTGGGGTCTCCTCTCCTCCTCCCCGCTCTCCTGAGTGTGCCCGACTTCCTCCACACTCCGCTGTTGTTGCTCCCACCCCTCCCAGTCCTGGGACCCCTTTGTTCATTCTCTTCCTCTTCCAGGGTCCATCGGGGCCTCAGGGGCCTCTGGGCTACCCGGGACCTAGAGGTGTCAAGGTAGGTGGCTGCCAGTGGGAGACGGAGGACGGTGAGGAGGCACCCGCCGGGCCCTGGAGCCCCTCCTGACTCCCCTGTTCCCTCCTCTCCTGAGTCTAGGGTGTAGATGGAATTCGGGTCTGAAGGGTCACAAGGGTGAAAAGGTGAGCACACCCAGCACGCCGCCCGCCCGGCCCTCGCTTTCCTCAGCGTGCCAGGCTCTGGCCAGTCCCCTGCGCGCCTCCATCGCGCTCCTGATGCGCCCCCATGTCTGTCTCAGGGCGAGGACGGCTTCCCGGGTTCAAAGGCGACATGGGTGTGAAAGGTGACAGGGTGAGCAGAGACCCGTGCTCCCTCCCCTTATATGCCCGTGCTCCCCCGCTATATGCCCGTGCTCCCCCGTTATATGCCCGTGCTCCCCCCTGTTATATGCCCGTGCTCCCCCTGTTATATGCCTGTGCTCCCCCTGTTATATGCCCGTGCTCCCCCTGTTATATGCCTGTGCTCCCCCGTTATATGCCCGTGCTCCCCCCTGTTATATGCCTGTGCTCCCCCTCTGTTATATACCCGTGCTCCCCCTGTTATATGCCCGTGCTCCCCCTCTGTTATATACCCGTGCTCCCCCTGTTATATGCCCGTGCTCCCCCCTGTTATATGCCCGTGCTCCCCCGTTATATGCCCGTGCTCCCCCACCTGCACCCTTGATGTCCCCCCAGGGCCTGGTCTGGCTCCTCTCCCTGCCCATCACAGCACTTCCTGTCCTGGGGTCCCAGCCAGGTCTGTCCTAGGGGGGTTCCTCCCCAGCCCACTTACTTCCCGTGCCCCCTCTGCCAGGGGCGAGGTTGGAGTCCCTGGTTCCAGGGGAGAAGATGGTCCTGAGGGGGCCGAAGGGGCGCACCGGGCCCAGCGGAGACCCAGGCCCCACCGGGCTCCTGGGCGAGAAGGTAGAGAGGCCACATGTCTGCTGGGCATGGGGTGGGCTGGGGAGTCTGTTGAAGATGACCCCGCTCCTCCTGCTCCTCTCTGCGGGCGCACCTCTGGGGGCTGACGGTCGAGGGGATACCCAAGGACAGTGGAGTGGGACGGCGGGCAGTGAGGGCAGCAGGCGAGGACAGTGGGCAGTGCCGGGCAGCAGGCAGTGCTGGGGGGGGGAGGGTGGTGGGCAGTGCGGGGCGATGGCGGGCAGTGGGGCGGCGGGCAGTGGGGGTGGAGGGCAGTGGGGGGAGGGGTCGGCGGGCAGTGCAGGGTGCGGGCAGTGCGGGGGGGCACAGCGGGCAGTGGGGGCGGGGCAGGCAGTGCGGGTCAGCAGGCAGTGCGGCTTCCACGAAAGGGGCGCTGAGGGAGGCGCTGGGCGGGGCCTAACCATGCCCGGAGCTTGGCAGCACAGGCCGGCAGGTTCCTGGTCAGGCCGTAGCTCCTGCTCCTGCGCCAGCCCACGGCCGCCCTGAAGTGTAGGGGTTGCTGTGTGGACAGGGGGCTGAGTACCAGCGGCCCTGAGGTCCAGTCTGGGTGGGCGGGGTGTGTGCCGGCTCCGAGGGCCATGCTCAGGTCATTGGCCGTCAGGGGCCCAATGGACACAGCCGCGACTCTCAGCCCCCGCAAGGCTGGGGAAGTCTGGGCTAGAGAAGAGGTTTAGCCCCGGGATGGTCTGGCTGTGGAGCTGGTAGTGACCGTGTGCAGGCGTCAGGCGGAGGGTGGTGGTCTCCAGGAAGGGGAGGACTTGAGGCTCCGTTTTGCTCCTAACTGCTCCCTGTCCCCACAGGGCAAGCTGGGAGTCCCAGGTCTGCCTGGCTACCCTGGACGCCAGGGCCCAAAAAGGTGCTGTGCCCCCCACCCCTACTGCCCTCCACTGCCCCTCCCCACCCCCCATCCCCACTGTCCCTCACCTCCACTGCCTGCCCCCCTGCTGCCCACCCCCACTGCCTGCTCCCCCGCCTCCCACCAGCCCCTGCTGCCCACCCCTGCCGTATGTCTGCCTTTCCTGACTCCCCAGGAAACACAGGTGGGTAGTGGGCGCCCTAGAGAGCAGAGCCGCCCGAGTCCAGCCCCATGTCCGGCACTCCTGTGACCCTGGGCTCTAAGCCCCTGGTGACTTCTCCCTCTCCACCTCCTCAGGGCTCCCTGGGGTTTCCTGGCTTTCCCGGGGCCGGTGGAGAGAAGGGACTGCGGTAAGTGGGCAGGAGAGGGTGTCGGGCGGGCTGGGGGCACCTGGCTGGCCCTGGGTGAGGTGCTCTCTTCTGTCCCCAGGGCCTGGCGGGGAAGTCCGGGCCTCGAGGAGAACGGGGACCCACGGTAAGTGCCGGTCAAAGGTCTCAGGTGTGGGGGGTGAGGGGGCTGGGCTCTAGCTGACCACTCCTTTCCTTTCTCTAGGGCCCAAGGGGTCAGCGGGGACCCCGAGGTGCCACTGGGAAGTCTGGAGTGAAGGTCGGTGGTCTGTGAGTTTCCAGCTGCCATTTCCCTGAGCCCCTGAAACTCAGAAGCGGCTCTGCTGACCCTCTCTCTACCCCCAGGGAGCATCGGGTGGTGATGGCCCTCATGGGCCTCCCCGGAGAGCGGTGAGTGTGGCTGAGGCTCCTGTTCTTCAGCTCCCGGCGGGGCCTCAGGCCGCTGCACGGACGGACAGTCTTTCCCTGACTGTCTCCCTCCCTCTAGGGTCTCCCTGGACCTCAGGGCCCCAATGGATTTCCTGGCCCCAAAGGACCGCCAGTAAGCTGACCTCTGACCTCTCCCCTGGGCTCTATGAGCCCTTCTGGCCCACCCTCTGCAGCCTAGAGGCCACCTGACCTTTAAACTCTTCCAGGGCCCCCGGGAGGACGGGCTGCCAGGACACCCAGGCCAGAGAGGAGAAGTGGTAAGTGGCGCCCCGGCTCCCCGCCTCTTGCCCCCGAGGCCTGTGGCGGAGGGTATCGGAGCTCTTACACCCCATTCGGCTGGTGGGGTCCGGGCGCCTCCACCCCAGTCTGGCCTGACTGTATTCTCACTGTTCTCTCCTCCTTCTCTCTCAGGGGTTCCAAGGGAAGACTGGCCCCCGGCCCCCAGGGGTGGTGGGGCCTCAGGTACGCTCCACCTGGAGAGCTGTACCCTGGCTTCCCACTCGCAGCAGTGCTCAGCTGCGCTCACTTCGCTTGCTCACTGGGACCCTGGTTGGGAATGCATGAGGCTGGGCCTTGGAGCAGGGACCCCAAACTTCTGTTTCTTGGGTGCTCTTGCTTCTGCTGTCCAGGGAAGAGGCAGCTCTCGGGGGACCTGCTGGTGGTTAGTGCTCAGGACCTGCGACCAGGAGTTCCCAGTGGTTTTGGGGGGCAGCAGTGGGGCTCCTGGAGGCCACGTTTCTGGAGGGACTGCCTTGCCGTACTCGGGCTACTCCTTGGGCTCAGTGGTGGGTTCCGGGGATCGAGCCAGCATGAAGCGTGCCCTCAGCTCACTCGGGATCCTTTTTGGGGTGCCCAGGCTGGCTTCGGGCAGACCATGGGCAACAGTCCTGAGGCTGGGTCTCTCCTTGTTGTAGGGGGCCACAGGGGAGAGTGGACCCATGGGGGAGAGAGGTCACCCAGGCCCCCTGGGCCCCCTGGAGAGCAGGGGCTGACGGGAACTGCTGGGAAAGAAGGAACAAAGGTCAGTGGGGGGCTTGGGCAGAGGGGCAGGACGGAGGGCCCAGAGGTCTCTGCCGCTCTGGGAATTGGGCTGTCCCCATGACCTAACTTTGCTTTTAGGGTGACCCTGGTCCCCGGCGCCCCAGGGAAGGATGGTCCTGCTGGTCTGAGGGGCTTCCCGAGAGAGAGGCCTTCCGGGCACTGCTGTGAGTGTCCCCACCTGGGCCCCCAAAGCATCCCTCAGTGTCCCTTCTCCGAGACTTCCCTTCCCCGGCCCTGGCCTCTTGTTAGCCTCCTGGGTCTGTTTGTCTCGGGTTCACCTTCTCAGCCCAACCTTCACCCCAATCCCGGCTCACAGGGTGGAGCTGGTCTGAAGGGCAATGAAGGTCCGGCTGGCCCCCTGGCCCTGCGGTGAGTGGGGCCCCCTGGGGCGGGGGAGGGTGCGGGTGGGTCCTGTCATGGGGCTCACCCCATTCCCTTTCCCAGGGCTCTCCTGGGGAGCGAGGAGCACCAGGATCAGGGGGCCCCATTGGCCCCCAGGACGTCCAGGACCTCAGGGTCCCCAGGAGCAGCAGGAGAGAAGGGGGTGCCGGTGAGTGCAGGGCCCGAGGGGACAGGTCCTGGGAGGCATCTGGTAGGTTCTGGTGCATCCTCATATATGAGGCTTGAGGGGGTCCTAAAGAGGCGCCCCACTCTTTCCTTCACCTCCTACAGGGTGAGAAGGGCCCCATTGGTCCCACTGGCCGTGATGGGGTGCAGGGTCCTGTGGGACTTCCTGGTCCTGCTGGGCCCCGGGAGGGGCAGGAGAAGACGGAGACAAGGTGAGGAGCCCCCGTCTGGTCAGGGCCCGAGGCCCGCTCTCCACCCCACAGCCCCCTTCCTCTGACCCGCACCCACCTTCTCTACAGGGTGAGGTGGGGGACCCCGGCAGAAGGGCACCAAAGGCAACAAGGGCGAACACGTAAGTGCTGTGACCGTTGCCCTCTGACCTCTGGCCTCTGCCCTCTGTCTCCCTCTGGGCTGAGGTCTCTGATGTCCTTTCTCCCCAGGGCCCTCCTGGTCCCCCTGGTCCCATCGGCCCTGTGGGGCAGCCTGGAGCAGCGGTGAGTGAAGCCCCAGGGATTCAGGGCACGGGTGGAGTTCTGGGCTTGGTTTGGGGGGTCTATGCAATGAGAGCACGAGACCCCTGTCTGTCTTCTTGCCTTTGACCCCGCCGTCTCCCCACCTCAGGGAGCTGATGGGGAACCTGGAGCCCGGGGACCCCAGGGACACCGAGCCAAAGGGGATGAAGGAACAAGAGGGATTCAATGGGCCCCGGGACCCATCGGCCTACAGGTGGGCGGGAGGGTTCCGTGGCCCCCTGGGGCTTTAGGTGGGCCGGGTCTGCCCTTCACTCGTCCTCCTGCTGAGGTGTCTGGCGTTGGGGCCTCTCACGGGTCTGTGTTCTGTGCAGGGTTTGCGGGCCCGTCAGGGGAGAAGGGCGAAACGGGGGCGTGGGCCCTGTGGTGAGTGCGCTCCTGCCCCTGCCCACACCCAGACCCGATGCTGCCCGCCCCTGGGCCCAATACTGCCCCTGCCCACACCCAGTCCCGATGCTGCCCGCCCCTGGGCCCAATACTGCCCCCTGCCCACACCCAGACCCGATGCTGCCCGCCCCTGGGCCCAATACTGCCCCTGCCCACACCCAGACCCGATGCTGCCCGCCCCTGGGCCCAATACTGCCCCTGCCCACACCCAGACCCGATGCTGCCCCTCCCCTGGGCCCAATACTGCCCCTGCCCACACCCAGACCCGATGCTGCCCGCCCCTGGGCCCAATACTGCCCCTGCCCACACCCAGACCCGATGCTGCCCCCTCCCTGGGCCCAATACTGCCCCTGCCCACACCCAGACCCGATGCTGCCCCGCCCCTGGGCCCAATACTGCCCCTGCCCACACCCAGACCCGATGCTGCCCCTCCCCTGGGCCCAATACTGCCCCTGCCCACACCCAGACCCGATGCTGCCCGCCCCTGGGCCCAATACTGCCCCTGCCCACACCCAGACCCGATGCTGCCCGCCCCTGGGCCCAATACTGCCCCTGCCCACACCCAGACCCGATGCTGCCCGCCCCTGGGCCCAATACTGCCCCTGCCCACACCCAGACCCGATGCTGCCCGCCCCTGGGCCCAATACTGCCCCTGCCCACACCCAGACCCGATGCTGCCCGCCCCTGGGCCCAATACTGCCCCTGCCCACACCCAGACCCGATGCTGCCCGCCCCTGGGCCCAATACTGCCCCCTGCCCACACCCAGTCCCGATGCTGCCCCTCCTGGGCCCAATACTGTCCCTGCCCACACCCAGACCCGATGCTGCCCGCCCCCTGGGCCCAATACTGTCCCTGCCCACACCCAGTCCCGATGCTGCCCGCCCCTGGGCCCAATACTGCCCCTGCCCACACCCAGTCCCGATGCTGCCCCCTCCCTGGGCCCAATACTGCCCCTGCCCACACCCAGACCCGATGCTGCCCTCCCCTGGGCCCAATACTGCCCTGCCCACACCCAGACCCGATGCTGCCCGCCCCTGGGCCCAATACTGCCCCTGCCCACACCCAGACCCGATGCTGCCCGCCCCTGGGCCCAATACTGCCCCTGCCCACACCCAGCACTGAGACCTGCTCCTGCCTGCTGTGCCCCCTCACTCCCCCTCTGGGTGTGTCTCTTTCTCCAGGGACCACCTGGACCCCCAGGACCTCGAGGCCCTGCAGGACCCAACGGAGCGGACGTGAGTGCCCTGGGCCCCTCAGCCCCTCAGTCATTTGGGCTGCCCGTTCCCCTTTCCCGGCTAGAAGCTCCAAGGCTGTGTGAGGTGCCACCAAGCCGGGCTCCCCAGGGACACCCCTCAGTCTACTGCGACCCAGGGGCTCCTTCCAGGTCTGCCTGGCATGGCTCCTCCCCACTCAGCAGTGGTCCCCATTTCCGCTCCTTCTCCAGGGTCCACAAGGTCCTCCGGGAGGTGTTGGAAACCTGGGACCCCCTGGAGAGAAGGTACCTGGGAAAGGGGTAGACGAGGGGCGGAATTTCTGCCAGTTTTGGTTTGGGGACTAAAGCTGAGCATGAGAATATCAGGTTTGGGGGCCAGAAGGGCTTTTGACCAGTGTCTCCTTGCAGGGGAGCCCGGAGAGTCCGGATCTCCAGGGGTGCAGGGGGAGCCTGGTGTCAAGGTGCGTGGACCCCATTCCCTCCTCAGCCCCACCCCCTGCTTTTCTGGCCCCAGCTGGCCCTGGGGCGCCTCTGCCCCATTGCCCAGGCCTGAGTGTGCACCCACTGTCCCGTCCCTGGCTGGGGGCCAGGATCGGGCCTTGCTGACTCCTGGTTCCCGCCACCTGTCCCCAGGGTCCCCGAGGTGAGCGTGGAGAGAAAGGCGGCGGGGCAGGCTGGGGAAGCCCCCAGGCCCTAAAGGCCCCACTGGTGATGATGGTCCCAAAGGCAGCCCCGTGAGTCTGGGGCCCGAGGTGCACCTGGGGATGTCGGGGTGTGGGGTGAAGACCGTGAAGGGGCCGGAGGAAGACGCTTGGAATGGGGTCTCCTAGGGGGTCACCTTTGGGGTCCAGGATCCAGGGTTGAACTGTCCTCTGGTGATGTCCTGGAAGTGTTGGTGGGGGCAGGGTTGAACTGTCCTCTGGTGATGTCCAGGAAGTGTTGGTGGGGTGCAGAGTAGAACTGTCCTCTGGTGATGTCCTGGAAGTGTTGGTGGGGTGCAGAGTAGAACTGTCCTCTGGTGATGTCCTGGAAGTGTTGGTGGGGGGCAGGGTTGAACTGTCCTCTGGGTGATGTCCTGGAAGTGTTGGTGGGGTGCAGGGTTGGGGAGCAGGAAGCCCTCCCTGGGGAGGTGGGTCGGTCTCAGTCGGGCATGTGGTCTGTGGGCAGGCCCTGGGTTGGCTCTGGGTGGGCTTTGGGGCAGCTCTCCTAGTTCTCGATATCCCCTGCACTAGGGGCCCGTTGGTTTTCCCGGTGACCCTGGTCCCCCTGGAAGGTGGTCCTCGGGTGAGTCTTTCTGGGGAGTGGAGGGGCAGGAGGGCTCGGTGTGCTGATGGCCTGGAGGTGGAGGGGCAGTTCCGCCAGGCTGGACTCCTGACCTTGCTTCACACCGGGCAGGGCCAAGATGGTGCTAAGGGTGACCGCAGGAGAGGACGGCGAGCCCGGACAGCCTGTGAGTGACCACCCTGCTACCCCCAGCCGGCCTGCAGACCCGAGGCACCTCCAGGTCACTTCCCTTCCTTCTCTCCCTTTGTAGGGATCCCTGGGCCCACTGGGGAAAATGGACCCCCTGGACCCCTGGGAAAGCGGGTAGCGGGGGGGCCACAGGGATGCCCAGGTGCAGTTCTTGGACAAGATGATGGGGGGCACAGTAGGGATTCGGAGGGGGCCTGGCGGCGGGATCGCCTGGCAAGGCACATCTGTGTGCGACAGGATCTGTGCTGTGTGTCTGTGTGCGACAATATCTGTGCTGTGTGTCTGTGTGCGTCTGTGCGACAGGATCTGTGCTGTGTGTCTGTGTGTCTGTGTGCGACAGGATCTGTGCTTTGTGTCTGTGTGTGACAGGATCTGTGCTGTGTGTCTGTGTGCGTCTGTGTGCGACAGGATCTGTGCTGTGTGTCTGTGTGTGACAGGATCTGTGCTGTGTGTCTGTGTGCGTCCGAGGGTCTGTGTGTGTCTGTGTGTGTCCGAGGGTCTGTGTGTGTCTGTGTGCAGGGCCAAGATGTCCACGTGTGAGTGCATGACCTGTGTTGTGAGTCTTGGGCTCTTTGTTCCCACTCAGGGTATGTCCCCCAGGTGAGTGTGCTCTGACCAGTCAGTGGGCACTGCAGCAGGGCCCAGCTTTTCCGGGAGGTCCCTCCCCTCACTAACGATTCCGTGCCTGGGCTAGGAGGTGGGTGCCCGGTGCTCTGTGGGCAGCGGCTCATCACCAGTGCACAGAAACACTTGGCAGGACAAGGGCCACGACATGGCCTGTTTGCACCGCGCAGTGTGTGAGCCTGGGGGTGTGTGTCCTGAGTGTGATGTGTGTTGTGTGTGGTGTGTGTATGTGGCGTGTGGTGTGTGTGCGGGTGTCTGTGTGTGTGCACTCGCCCCCCGGGCCCACAGGGGAAGGACCCCAGGGGCGGTCCCTGCCCATCCACTCTTCCCTTTGCGCCCCTGCAGGGTCCTGCCGGCACACCCCGGTCCCGAGGGCCGACAAAGGAGAGAAGGGAACCAAGGTGCGCCTCCCCTTCTCAGCCCGCTCAGATTCCTCCTTCCCTGCCCGCTGCGCCCTCCTTCCCCCCCACTCGCCCTCGCCCCTCTTCTGCTCCTTAGGACATGGCCCTGTGTGTGTTTCAGGGGGACCCTGGTGCCGTGGCGCCCGGGAAGACAGGCGCTGTGGGCCCTGCAGGCCCTGCAGGGGAAGCCTGGTCCCGACGGTCTGCGGGGACTCCCGGCTCAGTGGTGAGTTGTGGGAGGCGAGTCTGAGATATCCCCTGCGAGCGGGCGGGCATGTGGGGTCACTCCTCCTGACCTCTGTGCACCCCTTGAATCTGCAGGGTCAGCAAGAGTTCGTCCTGGAGCCACGGGCCAGGCCGGGCCCGCGCCCTGTGGTGAGTGTGTGGGGGTGGTGCCCCTGATTGGCACCTGGTGCCGGGGGCAGCCTGGCCCACCACTTCCGGTTTCCCCCAGGGCCCCCAGGGCTTCCTGGCCTCCGGGGCGACGCTGGAGCCAAGGGGGAGAAGGTGAGTGCCGGGGCCTGTGCGTGCAGTGAGTCTCCTCGCCCCACGCCCCGTGGGGACCCCACGCGTCCCTGATTCTGCCTCAGCTCTCGGGGCAGCTGCCTGTGGCCTGCTGGGTCCTGGGGGGCCCGTCAGCTGCTCAGTTCCTGGGTTCCGCCCTCACAGCTCCGTCTCCCCGCGTTTGCACCCCTGATCACCTTTCCCCTTTCCAGGGTCACCCAGGTCTCATCGGACTCATTGGGCCCCCGGGAGCAGGGAAAGGAAGGATTGGGGGGCTTCCTGGCCCCTCAGGGCGCCCACGGCCAGAAGGGAGAGACAGTGAGTAGCGGGTGTGGCGGGCACGCGGGCACAGGGCTGTGTTAGAGGGGTGGGAAGGCGTCTCGGGGAGATGGGGCCCGCTAAAGCAGCCCCCTCCCCTCCAGGGTATTCCAGGCGCGTCTGGCCCTGTCGGTCCCGGAGGGCCTCCCCGGCCTCCCCTGTGAGTACCCTGTCTGTCCCGCTAAACCCCACAACCCCACCATCGCTTAGCTCTGTAATCCCCTGCTGGTTTCCACGGCAACCTCGATACCCAAATGTCCCCTTCTCTCCTTACCCCTGCACATCCCTCCCCATGGCTTCTGGGACCTCGCGAGGTCGGGGGCTGCTGGCTCATGGCCTTACCTCTTGTCTCCCGTCCCCCCTACCCCTATGCTGACCCTCCCTCTCCTCTGCAGGGGACCTGCTGGCCCCAAAGGAGCCAAAGGAGCCACCGTGGAGTGACCCCGAGCTGCTCTCTGTCCCCCACGTGGCCTGTCCTGTCCCCAACGCACGCCCCCCCCATGAGGACCCTCCCCTACCCAGGCTGAGTTGATCCTTTTGTGACCTTGTTTGCATGGTTGGCCTCTTGACTTGTTCCCTCCTTTTGACAGGGCCCCGCTGGACCCAAGGGGGAGAAGGGCGCCCAGGGCCCCCCAGGGCACCGGTGAGTCTCTCTTCGCAGCCCCTCTCTCAGTGCCACAGTCGGGTCTCCCGGCTCCACCCTCACGCCGGCCTGTCTCACCAGGGCCCCCCGGCGAGGTCATCCAGCCCCTGCCCATCCAGATGCCCAAGAAGACGCGGGCGCTCAGTGGATGGGAGCCGCCTGCTGCAGGAGGAGGCAGAGAGGCGCAGGGCAGCCCTGGGGGGGGCTGGAGGAGATCTTTGGCTCCCTGGGCTCCTTGCGGGAGGAGATTGAGCAGATGAGGCGGCCGGCGGGGACCCAGGACAGCCCGGCCCGCACCTGCCAGGACCTAAAGCTCTGCCGCCCGGAGCTGCCCGATGGTCAGTGGTGTCCTCGGGGACTCACACCAGAAGCAGAGTGGATAGTCGGAGGGGTGGGAGGGGCGAGACTGGCGCCAGCAGCCCTTCACCAGCTGGGCCTGGTGAATGTCAGGATTTCAGCGAGTGATAAGGTTCCTCGAGAGAGAGCACTTGGGTTCGGGTCAGCGGCGTCTGCAGGGCAAGGGGACACAGCACCAACTCAGCGCCTGCACCGAACACTTGAACTCATGTGTCACCCGGCACCCACGTGTGGCACCAGTGTGGGTGCTGGTGCCTCCCTTCTTCAACCAGGGGCCTGGGGCTTCTCCTGGGGCAGGCAGAGGTCGGGGGAAGGTGGGAGCAGGGACACTGACCCGTGGAGCTCGGCTGGAGAGCCCAGGGCGGGGTTGGCGTTGTGAAATAGTTCAGGGAAGAGGGTTTGAGCCCAAGCCTAGGGGACCTGGCCCTACTCCGTCTCCCCACAGGGGAGTACTGGGTGGACCCCAACCAGGGCTGTGCTCGGGACGCTTTCGGGTTTTCTGCAACTTCACAGCTGGAGGGGAGACCTGCGTGGTCCCCAGGGATGACGTCACGCAGGTAGGAGCCGGCCAGGCTGTTCTCCCGTCCCGTGTAGGGGTGGCACGCATGGAGCCTGCCCGCTCTGCCCCCTCCCCGGAGCTCCAGTTCTCCTCTGTGGTCCCCTCCGGTCCCTTGTGTCTCCCACCTGGCCCTGACAGTGTGCCCTCACCCCCCAGTTCTCCTACGTGGACTCAGAGGGCTCCCCTGTGGGTGTGGTCCAGCTCACCTTCCTGCGGCTGCTCAGCGTCTCGGCCCACCAGGACGTCTCCTACCCTGCTGCGGGGTGCCCCCGCGATGGCCCTCTAAGGCTCCGGGGGCCAATGAGGACGAGCTGAGCCCTGAGACCAGCCCCTATGTCAAGGGAATTCAGAGGCGGCTGTCAGGTGGGAACCAGAGCGGGTGGCAGGAGGGAGGGGTCCCAGACTCGTGGGAGGAAGCCTCTTTGGGTAGACCCCTGAGCCGGCGGGAGAAGGATAGCTTCCTGTTGTCAGCTGCGCCCGACAGGCTCTGACAGAGAGGAAGGCTGGATGCGGGTCACCAGAGCCCCTAGTCACGTCACCCATGAAGAAGGCTGGGCATGGGGTCACCAGAGCACCCCGAGCCACGTCACCCATTGTGTCAGGCAGCTCGTTGTTGTCAACCATAGTTACTCTCCTGGCCCAGCAGGGGCACCTGGGGTACAGGCGGCCCCCTACAGAGACACAGGGACAAACGGTTGTCCCCGTCTGTACACACATTCCTATGGCCTGGCAGTGTCTCGAGCACACAATGCCTATGGAATCATGTTGCTGACATCACACAGTGACACCCACAAACATGCAACCACACGGGTGTAACCAAGGGCAAACCCAAAACCATACTGAGTGAGCACAGGAATGTATGTGCACACCCTCATACATAAGCAGACACAGACACGTGTGTGCACTGAGACATGCAGACAGAAGTGCACACACGTGCACAAACACGGACGGAAGCACCAGACAAGTGGAGATGTACACACATGCAGACACACATGTACACATAGACATGCACACAGGTAGGCGTGTATGTAGACACAGACATACGACACACATAGACACAGACACACATGCACACACGCACACAGAGACACACAGTCACACACACAGACAGACACAGATACACAGACACACACAGAGACACACAGTTACACAGAGACACATATAGTCACACACAGACAGACACATACACACAGATACACACAGATAGTCACACAGACACACACAGAGACACACACAGTTACACAGACACACATACAGTCATACACAGACAGACACAGATACACACAGATACACACACAGAGACACAGTCACACAGACACACACAGTCACACACAGACACACAGACACACACAGAGACACGCAGTCACACAGACACACACAGGCACACAGTCACACACAGACAGACACAGATATATACACACACAGACACACACAGAGACACACAGTCACACATACATACACTCACACACAGATAGACACAGATACACATACAGACACACACAGACACATAGACACACAGAGATACACAGTCACACAGACACACACAGTCACACACAGACAGAGATATGCGACACACACGCCCGAGACCTTTTGAGCTTTCCCAGACTGGATCCGGAAGCCAGCGATAAATGTATTGCGTCTGAGCAGGTGGAGACTCTCGGGCGGGGAGCCTGCGTCTGCGGGGGTCTGTGGGTGTTGCCCCCACCATGCTCATCTTCCTTCTCTCCATCCCCCTGAAGACACAGCAGGGCCGGACAGTGCTGGAGGTGCGGACCCCTGTGCTGGAGCAGCTGCCAGTGCTGGACGCCTCCTTCTCAGACCTGAGCAGCCCCCCGAGGCGGGGCGAGTGCTGCTGGGGCCTGCCTGCTTCATGGGCTAGGACTCTACTCCCCTGCGAAGACCTCGTCTGGCGACACCTGGGGTACCCCAGCACCAGCTCTGTGCTACCACCCGGGGCTCTAGCAGTTCGGGGTATCTGGGGTGGGCAAAGTGGATCCCAGGACACCCCAGGGAAGGGGTGGCCTCCGGGGCTCTCGGCCCTCCCACCCAGAGTCTCTGACCTGTTGGACAGCATCCCTTATTTGAAATTCACTCCTGGTCTCCCTGGACAAAAGAGAAAGGACACTGTGTATTTTGTATTTAAGAATAATTATATTATTTAAAGAGTGGAAAACAAAAGTGCAAGGATAGAGGGCAGTGCCAGCAGCAGCCGGCACGGGAGACGGTTCACGGGAGCGCAGCTGGTCCCTGCATCATGCTGCCTCCATCACTGGGCATTTCTGGCTGAGCTCTAGACCTCTGTGAATGCTGGGACACAGTCTCTGTGGCCCTGCTGGGCCCCCTGCTCACCCCAAGCCTGCTGGGCAGCCTGAGCGAGGGGTGAAGCTGAGGGGCTTAGCACAGGGCGCAGGTCCTTCCCGTGCCTGGAACTCCCCAAGCAAGCGTTGAGCCCCCCAGAGCCTGTTGCCATCGAGGCTTGTCCCCTACAGGCCCCTCGTGCCCCTGGGGCCTTTCTCACTGCTGCCTAAAAATGTGATGGTCTCCTCCAGGGCGCGTGTGTGTGTCATTGCAGCAGCTTCATCCCTGTGCTGGAGATAAGCTGTGTCCAGACCCGCCTGCGCCTCCAGGGTGTGTCCACGAGGTGCCGGGCGAGTTCCTGACTGACCGCAAACGGCAGGAGGTGGGGAGGGGGCAGGGGTAGACGCTTGCGGCTCGCAGCTCTCCCGCAGCCCATATGGTGCTGAGTGGGGAGCCGGGAGGAGTTCTGTGTGCCAGGCGTGGCCCCAGGCAGTCCCTGCCACAGGTGACCCTGCTGTCCCTGGGCTAGCGTCCTGTGAGCCATGCGCCTGTCCATCCTGATTCCGTCCAACATGACCTCTTTTTTTAATTAATACTTTATTATACCACCGTGAGATATACCATTACAACGTTGTTCATGTTTGGAGGTTTCGGTCACATAGTGTCCCAGCACCCGCCCTCCACCAGTGCCCATATCCCACCACCAATGTCCCCAATTCCCTCCTCCCTCCCATAGCCTGCCTTTATCTCTTTTCTTTCTCCCTCTCTCTCCCTTCCTTCTCCTACACATTGTGGGTTGCACTACATACACTTGGAAGCCATCATGTGCATTTTTTTTTTGCCTGTATTTAATGTTCAGTTCTATGTTGGTATCAGCCCTTTGGACATTTATTCACACATGTTCCCTTCTCTGTCTTACCCAACCTCTGACTCCCTCATGTTTGCGGTAATTTCCACTTTTGGTAAGATCACCTGATATATTTATGTCACAACATGACCTCTTGACCCAGATGCCCCCATCTTTAGGGACTGGGGGCTGGAAGAAGCCTTGGTGGCCTGTCTCGCGCTGTGCAGATGCGGTGCCCCAGCACCCAGCAGTGGCCACGTTTACTGCGCCGGGCTTTGCTGGCCTCCTCCCTCCCAGTCAGGCTGCCCAGCTCTGGGGTGAGAAGTGCCGCGGGGCGGGGCGCTCAGGGTTGTCCGCGCCGGCCCAGCAGACGCGGACAGCCTTCTGTCCCTTTGGAGTCCTTCCTCAGGCCCCATTTCAGCCCGGAGCAGCGGCTCTGTGCCCGGAGGGGCAGGCGTCATGGCACCGGGTCCAGCCTGGCACTCCTGGGGCGTCTCCCGCGTCTGCAGAGGGTCCACCCTCGCCCAGTATTTCCGGGCTTCGCCCTGTCCAACGGGAGAACCGGATTCCAGGGCGGCCTCCAGCTGGGCAGCAGGGGCCGAGGCGTCTGCAGACCCCAGACGGGGCGGCGATACCGCGTGCCCCTCACTGCCCTCTCCCTCCCCAGCCGGGCGCCGCTTCGTCCCTGCCGTCGCCAAGCACGGAACCCCAGTCTGGGCGACGCTCATTCTCGGTGGCAGGGGCCGGCTGTGGGTCTCGGCGTCTGGTGGCTGGAAAGCGCCGCAGGAGCCCCGGCCTGTCAGCCGCCCCCCTGGTGCCGGCGCGCAGACCCCAGCTCCCCGAACCCTGCGGCTCCCGAGCCGAGGGTGGCAGAGTTCTCAGATTTGGGGGGCAGGTTAGGGACGGGGTTTCGGGGGCTTTCATCTCGGTCTGCATGTTGGGCGCTGGAGATAGTGCGGTGGGTCGGGCACTGGCCTTGGCACCCCACGTAGTGCCCTGAACACCAGGCGTGTCCGTGTTCCGCCCGCAGCCCCTGTACCCCCACAAGCCAATCTCGTAGTTGAAGCGCGTCCAGCACCCGCCTCCCCGCCCCAGAGATGGCTGGAGAAAAGCGCAGAGCCGCGAGCGCCCAGCCCAGCCTGGGCAGCGCTGAGGGTGCCCAGCCCCTCTCTCCCGCAGCCCCACCCACCGGAGTGTCCCCAGCAGCGACCGGGGAGTGCCCCTAAAGGTCACTTTTGGTCAGATGCTCCGGAGCTCGAGGGAGTTGTTTTCTCCCAGGAAAAACAACTTTCGTCCCAGGAATATTTATACAGGGCCATGAGGTCCGTAGGCTGCTCTACAAAACCTCTTTTAACTTCGGTGCCGACCAGTCCAGAGCCGGTTACGAGCCCGTGAGGCTGCTGGGACCACAGGCTCCCCGGGACATCGGACTAATTCCCCACCGGGCTCTGGCTCTGCTCCACGGAAAGACAGGAGGAGCCCAGAGCAGGCAGGGTGCCCTGGCAGATGGACCCGTGGGTGCTGGAGCAATCCTAGGACCTTGGACAGAGTGGGGTGTGGGGAGACACTCTGGGGGAGCTCCTTAGGGTGCGACTGAGCCAGAAGGGGCTGGGTCCTAAAAGGTGCTCACGGCTGCCTGACCGCCGTTGCGTGAACCCCACGAGGAATAGCCATCTGTGGGGTTGGAGGGAAGGTGTGCAGAGCCCAGACACAGGCTCCGGAGAGGGTGAAGCAGCGGGGTGTTAGCTGGAAGGCTGTGGGGTGGCCGTGGGACATCCTTGGAGCTGCCCCTTAGTCTCCGGCTAGTATTTTAGGCACCTATGACTTCTGTCAAAACAGCCTGTAGGGTTGGGGTGATAACACAAGGGGTAAGACGCTTATCTAGCAAGTGGCTGACCTGGGTCTGATCCCCGGCATCCCATATGCCCTGAGCACTGTCAGGAGTGATCCCTGAGTGCAGAGCCAGGCGTAAGCCATGAGCACCGTTGGGTATGACTCAAATCTCCAAAACAAACAAACAAACAAACAAACAAACAAAATTAAACAACTAGTATGGCAGGAAAGACAGGACAAGGGATAAGGCTTGTCTTGCCTGAGACTCTCGTGCCTGAGACCCGCGGCACTCCATATGGTTTCCCGGCCCCCTGGAGTGGTCTCTGAGTGCAGCAGCAGGAATAAACCTGGATAACTCCTGGGTCCGGCCCCCTAAAATAAAATACAAAAGCATTATTATGGCCCCTAAAGTGCTATGACATGCATCCTCATTAACATCTCCAGGCCAGCGTCACCGCATGAACAGGGACACTTATTCCCAACTACCTGACCCACTTACTGAAGACTGGCAACGTTATTGCCGAGGAAGATCCTCTTTCCTATTAGCTGAATTTTGCTTTGATCAATTGATGTTATTTCATGTTAAAGTTCACGTTCACTGCTCCCCTTCATTTCCTTTAGCTTGATTGATTTATTGCCTATAATTTAATTTTAAAACTTTGTTAGTTTGGGGGCTCCACCTGGTGATGCTCAGGGTTTACTCCTGGCTCTGTGCTCAGGGATCCCTCCTGGTGGTGCTCAGAGAACCACATGGGGCGCCGGGGCTGTGCAAGACAAATGCCCGACCCACTGGACTCTCGCTGGTAGCCTCGAAGCACTTTTTGCAAAAGCTCCCCAATCACTCCAAAGGCAGCTTGGATTGAGAACTGGTCAGAGACCAGGAAGAAATAAGCAAAGGGATGGAGAAGAGCAATAGCTCTAGAGGTGGCCTGCGGAGATGCAGGGAGGAAGGCTGCGGCCTCCGGCAACGATTACTCCTGGCTCAGCATTCAGGGATTGTTCTTGGCAGGGCTCAGGGACCGTGTGGGGGTGCTGGGGATCGAATCTAGGTCAGCTGCGCACAACAAGACAAGTACCTTACCAGCCATACTATCCAGCCCCACAATACCTTTTTAAAAATGAAAGCATCGGGGCCGGAGGGATAGCCCAGCGGGTAGGGCGTTTGCCTTGCACGCGGCCGGCCCATGCTGGCCCGGGTTCGATCCTCGGCATCCCATATGGTCCCCGAGCATCGCCAGGAGTGACTCCTGAGTGCAGAGCCAGGAGAAACCCCTGAGCATTGCTGGGTGTGGCCCAAAAAGCAAAAAAAAAAAAATAAATAAAAATGAAAGCATTGAGGGGCTGGAGCAATAGCACCGTGGGGAGGGCATTTGCCTTGCAAATGGCAGACCTGGAGTTCGATCCCTGGCATCCTATAAGGTACCTTGAGTACTGCCAGGAGTAAGTCCTGAGTGCAGAGCCAGGCATAACCCATGAGCATTGCTGTGTGTGACCCCCCAAAAAGGAAAAAAAAAGAATAAAATTAAAGCATTAAGAGAAATTTTTAAAAAATTCAAGGCACCATGAGTAACTTTGAGCAAAAAGAAGAAAATAAGTGCCTGCAAGAGCAGATCCAGAAAGTCCGAATATTGTAGATTAAAATAGAAAATATTCTTTCTCATACAAGAAGAATTCTGCTGGTGTTGGTTTGACCACTCAAGGCTGGCCCCAAAAATTCAAGCCATAGTTTTGTTTCCCACCCCAGTGGGACCCTCCCTTCCTTCCTCATGCCCGAGGTTCCCAACGCTCTGCACGTCACCTCAGTGGGACAGAAGAGGCACGCACAGTGACAAACTTCTATCTGGGGACATGGCCACCCCTTAATTGCAGGGAAGCCTGGGTGGGGACAGGAGGGGCTGGGATGAGCGTGGGGTCAGCCAGACCACAGCGGGAGGCATGTGTGGACATTAGTCTCCCTCCACTGGGCAGGCCTGCTAGAAGAACAGCAGAGCTAATTGTAGATGAAATTGGCCCTTCGGGCAGAAAACATGGCACCTCTCACTGAATTTTTTTGGGGGATGGTGGTGTTGGGTAACGTTCATCTGTGCTCAGAGCTAACTCCTGGCTCTCCACTCAGGGGTCAGTTCTGGTGGGGCTCTGGGGGCCATATGGGGAGCCACATTATAGGCAGGACCTACTGTCCTAGCTTTTCAGCCTCCGGGCTCATCCCCTTCTTATTCTAGAATCAGCAAGGGAAGATAGTTTTGGGTACAATTTCTTTTTAAAAATTAAGTTTGGTCTGGAGCAATAGTACAGCAGGGAGGGTGTTTGCCTTGCACATGGCCAACCCAGGTTCGATCCCCAAGCATCCCATCCCTAGGGGTAATTCCTGAGTATAGAGACAGGAGTAATCCATGAGCGCCGCCAGGTGTGACCCAAAGAGTCAAAAGAAAACCCCTTAATTTATCTGTGGTAAAAATTCATCCTTCTCAGCTATGTTATGAATTTTGTAGCATGTGAAGACCCGAGCTAGTGTTTTAATGAGTACCGACGGCAGATTCTTCAGGTGTTCGGGTCTGACTTTGTCTGGGCCTGGTGCTGTTCCCTTCTTTACTGACGAGATGGCATGTCGGATTTCAGAAGGGAGAACGTTGGGAATGACATATCAATCCTAAGGATTTCCTTCCTAAGTTTTATTATTTCCTTCCCTTTGCCTGAGTTGGGCTTCTTTTGTTGTTCTTTTTCTAATATTTTAGCTGTGAGGTCAGGTTATTTATGTGGGCCCTTTCTTCTTTCCTTATGAATGCTTGCAGAGCTATGAACTTTCCTCTTAACACAGCTTTTGCTGTGTCCCACAAGTTCTGATAGTTGGTATCTTCATTGTCATTTGTTTCTAGGAATATTTGGATTTCCTGTTTGATTTCTTCTATGACCCATTTGCACGGCAAGCCTGGCAAGCTGCTCGTGTTGTATTTGATATGCCAAATACCAGTAACATTTATATTAGGTCATTCCCATGACCTAATATAATGGTTTGAGGCGCTTTATGTTCCTGGAGCAAGCAGATGCCTTTGGGTTCAACTAGCATGAGGCAGGACATATGGAGATATTACTGGTGCCCGCTCTAGCAAATAGATGATGAACGGGAAGATCGTGGATCGTGATCGTGATTCATGGTGTTTGACACCACTATCTTGGAGATAGATATTTCTACTACTTTCAAAAAAAAATTCTTCATGGGACACTTGTTTTTCAAGTCTTCCATATAAATGTATCCTTACTGAGCAAGTTTAATGCTAGACTTAGACTGAGGCCCGCTGCTTTATTGGACCTTGCCTCAAGGTGGCAGAAATCATTGTCCACGGAGATAGGGTGACTGTGACTTACTGGGGCTGCCGCTTGAGAGCAAACTGCTGGGAATGAAGTGGGATATGCTGGACGAAGACATTCGCTGCATGGCTGCGGGGCTCATGAGCAAGGCCCTTGACCAAGGCAGACAGGAAGTGCTGGTCACACCAATTGTGCTTGTGGCTAGATGAGTCCATGCAAAGTAGAAGCAGATAGTAAGCACCACCCAAGAATTAACTGCTCAGGGGCCAGAGCGGTAGCACAGTGGGTAAGACGCTTACCTTGATGTAGCCGACCTGCGTTCAATCTCCAGCACTCCAGCACTCCCTGTGCCCTGCCAGGAATTATTCCTGAGCACAAGGCAAGGAGTAGCCCTTAAACATGGCCAGATGTGGCCCAACAACAACAAAAGCAATCAAAAAAGCAGTCACAGCCCACTGGGCGGCGCGGGCGGCGTTAGGGCGCCACTGGGGCTGCGCGTGCCGCGCTCCAGCACCTGGCTTGGGAGCGCACACGGCCGCTGAGGAACAATGGGGCTCGGCGCGCTGGGGACTTGGGCGCGCTGGCCCTGGGGTGTTGCTGGTCATGGCGCTGCTCAAGGCCGCTGTGGACGGTCTGGACTCAGCGGGGTCCCCAAGCTCCACCAAGAGTACTGCTGTATTTGAAGGGAACGCCGCCAACCAGACAGGGAATATTTCCCCACAGCTTCCCGGGTCTCCAGCACAAAGACTGTCACCAGCTCAAAACCTGAAACAAAATCAACAGCTCCTCAGGTCCCCAGCAACGTGACTGTCAGTGTCACCACCTCAAAACCCGAACACCGACTAAAAGACCAACAGCAGCATCGACTACCATAAAGTCCACACCCAAAACGACGACTCTTTCAAAGACCACATCTCACGTGTCAGCCTCCACGGCCCATGACAGTATGGGGACATCTGCATCTTCGTTGGTGACAATCACAGCACCTATTAATTCCAATAAAAAAGGATCCAAGTTTGACATTGGCAGTTTTGTTGGTGGTATTGTATTAACATTAATGATCACTTCTTTGCAGAATGGTGAGATCCTGGTGGTGAATCCGTAATACAGCTCACGAAGGATCTTGATGTATTGGGTTTGAACACCCTGTTTGGCTAGGGGCTTCGATGACTGCTTCAGTCTCCACAGAATCAAAGGCTTTTTTTAAATCAATGAACGTGAGACAGAGCGGCATCTTGTATTCCCTACAAACCTCGATGAGCTTGGTTACTGTGTGGATATGGTCGATTGTGCTGAATCCTTTCCGGAAGCCAGATTGCTTGCATGGTTGTCCTTCATCTAGTGTTCTGCTAATCCTGTTCAGGATGACTTGTGTAAACAGCTTGTAGATGACGGACAACAGGCAGATGGGGCAATAGTTGCCGATGTCGTGAATGTCTCCCTTCTTGAATAGTAGAACTGTCCTGCTGGTTTTCCATTGAGAGGGCACCTTGCATTTGGACAGGTAGCGTGTGAAGAGCCGAGCTAGTGTATTGATGAGTACTGATGGCAGATTCTTCAGGTATTCGGGTCTGACTTTGTCTGGGCCTGGTGCTGTTCCCTTCTTTACCGATGAGATGGCATGTCGGATTTCAGAAGGGAGGACATTGGGAATGACATATCCATCCTGTGGAATTTGGTATGTGGGCAGGTGGATGTGGCTATCAAAGAGATTTGAGTAGAAGTCCTGGATAATCTTCTCCATTGCCTTTCTGGAAGATATGATAGATCCATCAGGGCGTCGGAGGGCAGTCATCTTGGTCTTATAGTTGGCGAAGGACAGACGGGCAGTGCGAATGCTTTTCCCAGCTTCTGCTGCATCTTCTAGTATTTCTGCTCTTCTGTCTTTGAGGTCTTCTTTTATCGCTTCTCTGCATCGTTTAGAAAGCTTGAATGTTAGCATTTGGTCTCCTGAGGCTCGCGCCTTGCCACGTTGGCAAATGAGCTCGAGAGTTTCTGAAGACAAGCGTCCTTTTTGTGTCTTTCTCTCTCAGCATTCTTCGCACAATCATGGAGGTGCTGAACCAGTCGGTTGTATTCTTCATCGATGTTGTCAATGATGGTATCTTCCCATGTTGCTGCAATGGTGCCAAAGAGTTCCCAGTTGGTGGTCGTTCTGGGAGTTCTCTTTTTTTAAACTTTGCAGCCTTTTCTCCCCGTTACGGGAAGTAGAAAAGAGGGGTTCGACAGGGTGATACCATTTCACCAAAACTCTTCAGCGCCACCCTCAAGAACATCATGCGACAATTAGAATGGGAAGGAATGGGAGTGAAGATAGATGGTCGGCAACTACACCACCTCCGCTTCGCTGATGACATCATTCTAATAACACCAAACATTAGCCAAGCGGCACAAATGCTGGCTGACTTTGACCGAGAATGTGGAAAGATAGGTCTACAGCTGAATCTAAAGAAAACAATGTTTATGAAGAATGAACTAGTTCCAGAGGCCCCATTCACTCTCAATGGAAAAAACATCTCTGAATGCAGCAGTTATGTGTACCTAGGTCGAGAAATCAACATGATGAAATCAACATGAGCTGCTCAGGAGGAAGAGAGCGGCATGGAATGCCTTGAAAGGCATCAAAGAAATAGCTAAAAGGACAAAGAACCTCCGGCTCCGGGCACATCTCTTTGACTCCACCATTCTCCCTGCATTAACATATGCCTCAGAGACCTGGGCCCTAGGAAAGCAGGATGAGAATGCTATTCGGGTCTCCCAGAGAGGAATCGAAAGAGCTATGCTTGGAATATCATGCCTCACTCAAGTGAGAGAAGGAATCTGGAGTTCTGACCTCCGTCGCTATTCCAGAATCAGGGACGCTGTCTCGTTTGCCAAGGCATCGAAAATCAGATGGGCTGGACATGTAATGCGATTTGGAGACAACCGCTGGACTAGAGCCATTACCGACTGGATCTCACGGGGTGTCAAAAGATCACGTGACCGCCCACCTACAAGATGGTCAGACTTCCTTGTAAAGACCTTGAATGAACGGTTTGAGGCTCTTCATATTCCTGAATCAACCAGATGCCATTGGGCTACATTGGCACGTGATAGGGTCCAATGGAAATGTTACTGGCGCTCGAGCAAATCGATGAATAACGGATTCAAGTGATCAAGTGAAGTGATTGTATTAATAATGGGAGTATTATCTATTTTTTATGTTGGATGCAAAATGTATTATTCAAGAAGAGGTATTCGCTACAGTACCATTGATGAACATGAAGCCATCATCTAAACAACTCTGAGGACCAATTGGAAGAATGAGGCAGCCCTATCAATTTGGTTTAAAGTAATGCTCAGTTCTTAAAGTCTACAGACCAAGCAGATTAATGCATGATGTATTATATAAATATGTAAAGATTCCTTCTGATACAGGTCAAAGGGGGTTGGAATTGTTTGTGAATGCTTAGCTCAGTGGTTATATTAACTTTTAGTAACACCAGATCTGTCCCATTTCTTTGTGGTATTGGATCTGTAACTAGAAGACAACAATGCTAATTGAACATACAGATAAGAAACTTGCCACAGAGCAGAAATTTCATGAGTAAACAAGGTTGTACACATAATTTTAATTCTCTCTAAAAAGTATGAATATTGTTATATTGCACCTGGTTTAGAAACTGTACACATGTAAACATAGATAAAATACGACTGAAATACCTGGATTTTAGTCTTGATGGAAAGTATTTAGAGAAATGCATTCTTAAGAACTTTGAGTTTTCAATGAAGGTTGGTATTTCCTTTGAAGTGTCAACAAATTGCACAGGATGTTAGAATAAGAACTAGGTTATTTGCTGCTGGCAGAATACTGTCACCACTGGAAGCTGCTTTCTTTTATATGTAGCTGTTATTCAGTCCATTGGAGCTGCTCCATCTAGCGCAGGGTCTCAATGCAGGGATTGCGGGGCTCCACTTCTCATGCACTGTGATTTCACCCAGAGACAGCAACTCTACTAAACACCAGTGTATTCTACACTACTCCACCAAGGAGACTCTCAGATGGAAAGAAAGCACAGTATTGCAGAACATTAATATAAGCCAACATAATCTGGAGTATTTTAGTTTTTACTCAAAACTCACTGTCTATCACTGTCTTCCCGTTCATCATCGATTTGTTCGAGCGGGCCCCAGTAACATCTCCATATGTCCTGTCTCATGCTAATAGAGCCCAAGGCATCTGCTTGCTCCAGGAACATAAAGAGCCTCAATCCATTCCGGAATGAGGACTATAATTGTTACTGGTATTTGGCATATATATTAAATACAACACGGGTAGCTTGCCAGGCTCTGCTGTGCAGTAGCATACTCTTGTAGGCATCTCTAAGTCCAGCATTTATTGATGAACCGCGGGGCCGCAAGCTCCAGCGGGGCCAGAGCTATAGCCCAGCGGGTAGGGCGTTTGCCTTGCACGCGGCCGGCCTGTGCCGGCCTGGGTTCGATCCCCGGCATCCCATATGGTCCCCCGAGCACCACCAGGAGTAATTCCTGAGTGCAGAGCCAGGAGAAACCCCTGAGCATCGCCGGGTGTGACCCAAAAAGCAAAAAAAAAAAAAAAAAAAAAAACCCAAAAATGCACGTGTCTGGACAGAACTCAAAACTCAGGGTCAAATATTGTAGGTAAATATGTCTATATTAGGTAGTTAAAGTAAACTGCACCAAAATGACCAAAGGTGTCCTAATGAACATGCATCATTCCTGTACTTAACAGGAACCACATGTAACTTCCATGACCAGCCTTTTGGTTTGTAGGATGCCATTTATTGAGAATTTAGAGTTGTAGTCTATAAAATCTCTATAGATAAAACTGTAGTCATTGTGCATTGGTCCAATTAGGTGACAGATATACTGTATTTGGATTACTTGGAGAGAGAGTATTTGGATTACTTGGCTTATACAGCCAAGTGAGTAACATGCAATTTACCTAACTGGTCTTTTAGCCTATGCTTCCTTTGGGAGACATACATGTTTAGTAATAGGGCCTTTTAAATCTGTCTGCTACATTATTGGTATTTCAGAAATTAGTAGACAAGTTTAAGTTTTCTTGAACACATAAAACCACTTGCAAAGTACGAAATATCATTTGCCTTTAAAGCTTACTGTACTTTGGGTTTGAAATACCTTAGTTCATTGCAGCTTTTTTTTTGCAAAAGTTGAGGGAAACAATGAGATATATGTGAGATATAAACCATTATTTCTTTTAGGTGCATGTCTCCCAAGTATGTGTTTGTTTTTCTAAGTTACTTGAGAATTTATTTTCTTGATAAAAACAATCCAGATGTATGTCTAAATAATAGGAAAAATACAATCTATGACATGATCATTTCCTTGGAAATCCATAATTCAAATGCAGATAAAATTAAAGAAGTTTCTACTTTTCTTTGCATTATAATGACCAGCTTTTTATATTGTTCACTGTCTGTATCACTGTCTTCCCGTTCATCATCGATTTGCTCGAGCGGGCCCCAGAAACATCTCCATATATCCTGTCTCATGCTAGTAGAGCCCAAGGGCATCTGCTTGCTCCAGGAACATAAAGAGCCTCAATCCATTCCGGAAAATGAGGTCTAAATTGTTACTGGTATTTGGCATATCAAATACAACACGGGTAGCTTGCCAGGCTCTGCCGCGCGGGTGGCATACTCTTGTAGTCATCTCTAAGTACAGCATTTATTGATGAACCGCGAGCCGGGCTGTGATAGGCTGGTCTGCTGGGTGGAGTTCTGACGAGAGAGAAGTCTGGATGTGGAAAATGAAGGCCCTCATGGAGTGGGGGTCGTCTGGCTTGTTGCAAGGCTCTGCTGGGGTGGCGGCCAGGGCTTGAACCCACCATCCCTCCTGGGCGCCTTGTGAGCGGCTGGGCACAGGGAGAGCAAGTAGCAGCTCTGCCCCATGTCTGTCTCTGGATCAGCATACATGGGCCGGATTAAAAAAGACTGCAGCAGGGTGGATCTCGATGAGCCGGACTGTGATAGGCTGGTCTGCTGGGTGGAGTTCTGACGAGAGAGAAGTCCGGATGTGGAAAATGGAGGCCCTCATGGAGTGGGGGTCGTCTGGCTTGTTGCAAGGCTCTGCTGGGGTGGCGGTCAGGGCTTGAACCCGCCATCCCCTCCTGGGCGCCTTGTGAGCGGCTGGGCACAGGGAGAGCTAGTAGCAGCTCTGCCCCATGTCTGTCTCTCTTTATATTGTTACTGAGATCTATTTTTAGAATAAAAGTTTTTCACCAAAAAAAAAAAAAAAAACAGTCACAGACCAGGGAGGTAACTCAAAAGGTCGGAACGAACCCTGGGTTTGATTCCTGGTACTCTCTCATCTCCCCAATGAGCAATTCTTAGTATTGTGCCACTCACAATGAATGTTCAAGGTCCACCTACTTCTGACCATCCAAAATGAGTCCTTTAGTGCCTGGAGCTATTGCAGGTAGGGCGTTGCACAAGGCTGACCTGGATTCAATGCTCAGCATCCCATATGGTTCCCTGAGCACAGAGCCAGGAGGAACCCCTGAGCATTGCTGTGTGTGGCCCAAACAGAAACAGACACAAACACAAAATGAGTCCTTTTGGTGGGATGAATCATTTCAAGTTTCTCCAACTCTTCAGTCATAATAGTTGTTTATATGCTCTTCTGAGAATTTGGCTGTTTTATTTTTACTGATATCTATTTTTTGCTGTGGAAGAATTTTAGCATTTTAAAGTGGGAGCTTTCGTGAAGCTGGAGCAGGACTGGGTTCCTCATTCCACGTCCGCCAGTCTGTACATCCGGCCCACGTTCATCGGAACCGAGCCTTCGCTCGGGGTCAAGAAGCCGACCAAAGCCCTGATCTTCGTCATCCTGAGCCCCATGGGGCCCTACTTTGCCAGTGGAAGCTTCAATCCGGTGTCGCTGTGGGCCAATCCCAAGTACATCCGAGCCTGGAAAGGGGGCACCGGGCACTGCAAGATGGGAGGGAACTACGCCGCCCTCTCTGTTTGCCCAGTGCGAAGCGGCAGAGAATGGCTGTCAGCAGGTCCTGTGGCTCTACGGAGCAGACAATCAGATCACCGAGGTTGAAACCATGACCCTCTTTCTCTACTGGATCAATGAAGATGGAGAGGAAGAGCTGGCGACCCCTCCACTAGATGGCATCATCCTCCCGGGCGTGACTCGACAGAGCATCCTGGACCTGGCGCACTCGTGGGGTGAATTTAAGGTATCAGAGCGGTACCTGACCATGAGCGACCTGATGATGGCGCTGGAGGACGGCCGAGTACGGGAGATGTTTGGCTCAGGGACAGCCTGTGTGGTCTGTCCAGTCTCTGAGATCCTGTACGAGGGTCAGACGCTCCACATTCCCACCATGGACCACGGGCGAAGCTCGCAAGCCGGATCTTGGACAAGCTGACGGATATTCAGTATGGAAGAGAAGAGAGTGACTGGACGGAGTTAGTATCCTGAGTCGCTGCCCCGGTGCACCTGTGCTGCTGGACGGACCCAACTGCTGCTTTGGACTTAGGGTAGCTTTACTGGTTCCATGTTTTAGTTGTGCTTTATTGTAGCTTGTCTCCAACTGGTGATGGCCTCCTTGTGCTGGAGAAAATGAAAAACCCTCCTCTTGTGTCTCACAAACTTGTAGTAGAAACTCACCTTACCTTTCTCTTAGCAAGACAGATGAGCGTCCAAGCCACAGAGCCTAGAATTTTCCTCTGTAATTGAGTGCCTCCCTTTGAACTTCAGGAGACACAAAAACGTCTCCTTGTCCTTTGGTATAAATTATGTTCTGCTTTTCAAAAAAAAAAAAAATAAAGTGGGAGCTTTTCCATTTCCCAGAATGTCAAATAATATACCCTGGGTATATTATACCTTTAGGCCTTTAGCTTTCAGCTTTTGGCTTTCAGCTTTTGGCTCCTGTGTCTTTTAGCTCCTCGGGCTTTTGGCTTTTGGCCTTTTGCTCTTTGGCCTTTTGCTCCTTCTTCTGGGTAGGACTCAGCTCGGGTGAGATCCTCTCTCTTTGGTGGGAGACTTAGGCTCTTTTTATGGTCTAAGCTCAGACCAGAGCTAGAGTTTGTTCATTATATTGGAGTGCTGTGGAAGAGCTTTTGTACTATTAAAAAACCTTTTTTGGAATTGCACTGGACTCGTGAGTTTTCATCTGTTCTCCCGGCGTCCTCGGAGGTAGAAGAGAATTTCTGTCCTGACACTGTTGGGGGACCCCGGCAGGCATTCCCGACACACTGGTATATATTTATATCCCATTAATGAATGCAGTCATTCTATATCTGTCCTTTTCCTTCTAACTAATTTCACTCAGCGTGATAGTCTCCATGTCCATCCATTTGCAGGTAAATTTTATAATTTTGTCTTTTCTGATAGCTGCATAGTATTCCATTGTGTAAATGTACCACAGTTTCCTTAGCCAGTCCTCTGTTCTTGGGCACTTAGGTTGTTTCCAGATTCTAGCTATCCAGCAATACCACTCCTGGGAATATACCCTGGAGACCCAAAAACACATAGCAGAGTATTTCCTTTATTTTACATTATGGTGGGACTCATCCTTGGCTCTCTCTCTCCCCTTTGTAGAAGCCCATGTTATTTCTTACATTACTCTACTCCCCCTTACCTTTCTCTAAGCAAAACTGTTTAACTTCACAACTCTGAATTTTTTTTCCTGCAAGGATAGAAAATGAACCTGAAAACCTAGTAGAAACTGGGATTGATTTTTCTGTTTTGCAAAGAGAAATCCCTGTGGACTCCAGACTGAGTTCACAGTGCCCTAAGAACTGAGTGGGGTTATGGGGGACCAGTACCTAGGCCATGTTGATCAAGTGGACCCAGGGTGCAGCTTGATGACTTCCCAGAAGGACTGAGGGGACACAAGTATTTACACTATGCAGAGACTCCTGGTTGTCTCTGGCAGTTGGAGTGCTCCCAGACACTTTTCTGGCGAGGCTAAGGTGGGCAAAGCAGGAATGCAGTACCAGATTTCTCTTGAGGCTTTTATCCCCCACTGACATGGTTTGAGGTACCAAGAAATCAACACCTTTTGGGAAATCACAAATATCACACACATCATTTTTCAAGCTACCTAGAAGTACAAACTATAACAGTTTGGTGAAATAAACTGACCTTTATGAGCCCCAGTTCTGTTCTATATATCTCACCTTATGTCATAAAGCAATAGATCACCAGTCATCAAAATTTTCCTGCCAAAATCTCCATATTTTTGTGGCCCAAGAAACGTTTAATTCAAGAAAATTGACATGGCAAAGGAGTTACTAGTCAAATTATCTAGATTTAACTAGTAATATCAAGAGTTACTAGTCAAGGTGTTGTGTGCACACTCAGCTCTGCCTACAGCATCCCTTGCAGGAGATGAGGGATGTGCTGAATGGTAGAAACTGGGATTGATTTTTCTGTTTTGCAAAGAGAAATCCCGGTGGACTCCAGCCTGAGTTCACAGTGCCCTAAGAACTGACGGCACGGCAGAGCCTGGCAAGCTACCCGTGTCGTATTTGATATGCCAAATACCAGTAACAATTATAGACCTCATTCCTATGACCTGATGGAATGGTTTGAGGCTCTTTATGTTCCTGGAGCAAGCAGGTGGCCTTGGGCTCTACTTGCATGAGACAGGTCATATGGAGATGTTACTGGTGCCCGCCGAGCAAATCGATGATGAACGGGAAGACAGTGATACAGTGATACCCTGGGTAGAAAATGTCACCAGAAATACTTTTTTTTGGCTTTCTGTCTTCCTTCCATGCTAATGTGATCACCTTAGAGACATCCCCCCAGTGGCCCAACGGTCAAAATACCCTCCCTGTTAGATTAGGCTTTTCCCTATTGGAAAGTTGGTATTGATTCTGTCCCCCAGTGACTCTGGCATGACTGTCCTTTGTCCACATTAGAGTGTGGAGTGTCCTATGGGCCTTCTTGTGAGAGGACCTGGCACCATCATTTGGGAAAAACCCTTTAAAATCAGGAGGTGGGTCAAAGGTGTGAGGGGCCTCTTTCTCGCGAACTGAGATGTCCTTAAAGCTTGAAGGTGCCTTGGCGGTTCCTTCTGGTACACCCCCAGGACTTTAAACTGTGTGGGTGAGGTTGCCAAGAAGGGTTAGGGTTAGGGTTTCCCTCTGACTGGAGCTGCTGTGTCTGCTGGAGGGAGAAGGTCATGCTTTCATAACCTTGTCTGTAGTTTTATTAACTTGCTGTGTTTTTGAAATATTTTATTATACCACTGCTAGATATACAATTACAAGATGTTCATGTTTGAATTTTTGGTTCTATAGTGTTCCAACACCCATCCCTCCACCCCTGCCCATCTCTCATCACCAATGTCACCACCTCCCTCCCCCCCTTCCCCAGCCTGCCACCATGGCAGGTTCTTTATCTCCTTTCTCTCTGTCTCTCTCCTGCTTGCTTCCCTTTCTTACACATTGTAGATTGTAATATATTCTAGAACATTATTGGTTCCACTAATTTGATGTACTCGGTCCAGACCACAAAAATGGCAGCTATTATGATGAGCGAGTCTCATCTGGCTGCTTCTGAGGCCCTACAGAGGTGATGAGCCCACTCCCGAAACCCATCTTGACTCCTGGGAGCCTCATGGTGAGCTGAGCTAGGGAGAGCGGGATGGCAGCTCTCCCCCCGTGCTTCTGAGTCTCTGCATCATGGCTGAGAGCCCTGAGGAAGTTCATGGGCGGGGCCACCAGGCCTCTGGACGGGTCAGAGAGGGGAATGGGGACCCCAGCTCCATCTTCAGGAACACCTGGTGACTTCCATTTTCGAGAGCTGTCTACCTGGGCTCAAACTTGGCTGCTCTGAGCTGATCTTGAGATCAGCGCTCTCTCTGCATGGGTTCTGATGAGCTGTGGGGTCCGGACCGTGATAATGGCGGCTATTATAGTGAGCAAGTCTCATCCGGCTGCTTCTAATGCCCTACAGAAGTGATGGGCCCACTCCCAAAACCCATCTTGCCTCCTGGGAGCCTCATGGTCAGCTGATCTAGGGGAGAGCCAGATGGCAGTTCTCCCCGCGCGCCTGAGTCTCTCATCTTTCTTTCTATCTCTACTTCTCTTTCTGTATTTCTCTCTCTCTCTTCTCCTCACACCTTGTGACTTGCCTTATGGTTTATGATGCAATTATCTATGTGTATATTCAGTAGTGAGTTCTAGTGTGACATTATAGGTCCTCATTCCCCATCAACCTCCCCAGTTTGTTACAGCTACAATGATCATTATGGTGTACAGATGTGAAAGATCCTGGGAAGGACCTGGTCCTAGCCTACTTTGTTATCTAAGCTTCTTGAGTGGTTGTGCACTGTCACAGCTGTGTGTCTGGTCTGCCTCTTGTCTGGTTCCTCTGGTTGTGGAGGCTTCGAGCCCATAGACACGCCCACCGGCACGGAGCAGGAAGAACCCAAATCCCTGCTCCAATTCCAGCCATTCTGGCTTCCCTCCGCGTGACTGCTTTACCCTAAGAGCTATGTTGTTCTCGGCAGGGGACTAGCTGATTCCTCAGAGACTCCGTGGGCTGCTCCACGTGGGCCGGGCAGCACAGCTGTGTGTCTGGTCTGTCCCTTGTCCAGTTCATCTCTATTGTTACTGTTTTAGGCATATCGAATACACCACAGGTAGCTTGCCAGGCTCTGCCATGGCTCTGGGTTCATCCCAGGGGGCCCAGTCTTTTCCTATGTCAGACCATCCACCATCCAGGGCAGAGCCCTGGGGGTGTGGACAAGCCTATCTCCCTGTCTGCCACCTGCCAATGCAGCCGGGCACTGCAGCCACACCTGCAACACTTACTTGCTGTGTTTAAGGGAGTTTGTCATAGCCTCAAATCCACTGAGCTGTGACCAGCCTGGTCATTTTCTCTCCATCCTCTCTGGCTTCTCAAATTATTTTTCATTTTTCAATTCCTGGAAGCTTCTTCTGGTGATCCTACCTCCATTAAAGGGGCTGGAGCGACAGTACAGTGGGAAGGGTGCTTGCCTTGCACACAGCTGGCCCCATGTGTTCCCCTGATCCCGCCAGGAATGATCCCTAAGTTCAGGAGTAAGCCCTGGGCACTGCCGAGTGTGGCCCCTTTCCAAGCAAAAACAAAAACAAACAGTTCAAAACTCTGTTAGGGGCCGGAGTGAGAGCCCAGCGCCGTAGGGCGTTTGCCCTGCACGCCGGCCTGTGCTGGTCCGGGGTTCGATTCCCGGCATCCCATATGGTCCCCTGAGCACCGGCAGGAGTAATTCCTGAGTGCAGAGACAGGAGAAACCCCTGATCATTGCCTGGTGTGACCCCCCCCCAAAAAAAAAAAAAAACAACTCTCTGTTAAAATGTAGGCTTTTGGGGCCGGAGCAATAATCTAGCAGGTAAATGGCGTTTGCCTTGCATGCTGCCAACCGGGTTCGATCCCGGCACAGTGCCAGGAGTGATTCCTGAGCTCAGAGCCAGGAGTAACCCCCTGAGCATTGCTGGGTGTGACCCCAAAAAAGCAAAATAATAATCACTTGATCACTTGAATCCTGTTATTCATTGATTTGCTCGAGCGGGGCGCCAGTAACATTTCCAAAAAAAATGTTTTTTGGAACTTTTTTTTTAATTTCCAAAAAAATAATAATAATAATCACTGTATCACTGTATCATTGTCTTCCCGTTCATCATCGATTGCTCGAGGGGCACCAGTAACATCTCCATATGTCCTGTCTCATGCAAGTAGAGCCCAAGGGCACCTGCTTGCTTCAGGAACATAAAGAGCCTCAAACCATTCCATCAGGTCATGGGAATGAGGTCTATAATTGTTACTGGTATTTGGCATATCAATTACAACACGGGTAGCTTGCCAGGCTCTGCCGTGCGGGTAGCATACTCTTGTAGTCATCTCTAAATCCAGCATTTATTGATGAACTGCACAGCTGCTTTTGGCAGCGTGAGCCGGGCTGTGATAGGTTGGTCTGCTGGGTGGAGTTCTAACAGGGGGAAGTCCGGATGTGGAAGATGGCGACCCTCATGGAGTGGGGTTCATCTGGCTTGTTGCGAGGTTCTGCTGGGGTGGCGGGTCAGGGCTAGAAGCTGCCATCCCTCCCGGGCACCTCGTGGAGCGGCTGGGCACAGGGAGAGCCAGTAGCAGCTCTGCCCCATGTCTGTGAGTCAATAATAATAATAATAATAATAATAATAATAATAATAATAATAATAATAATAATACACAATAACATGCCTGGTCATGGGCCAGCCCTGGGCCTCCGGTTGTTCCCTGAGCCCCAGGTGCCCTGCCAAAGCCCTAGACCCCAGCATCCAACGTGCTCTGCCAGGCCTTGACATGTAGGCATCAGCATGTGCCACCATAGCCCAGAATTGGTGGCCTAAGCGCCGATGGCAGTGCCAGCGCCAGCGGGCTCACCTACCTAGCCAGTGTGCCCCTCACTCCTGCCTGCCAGCTGCTGTCTGGCCTGACGGGGAACGTGCGGCCAGGTGTGGTGTGCTGATGCTGGAGTTAGTGGCAGGGGGCGCTGCAGGGGTAGCGGCTGATGTGGGGGGGGGGCTGTTACGGTAGCTGCAGGCCTGGCACAGCCTTAGGCACTCAGGCTGGTGGACAGTGGGCACAAGGGCAGGGGCAGGCATGGGCTTGGCCGTGGACAGAGTAAGGTGGGGCGCATTTCTGGGCTCTGTACAGAGTTTGAGGTGCAGGGCCTTGATGGCCAAGTGTGGGCTGATGTTGAAGGCCTATGAGGACCCCCGGCTGCATGGTTCATCAATAAATGCTGGAGATCTGAGGTGACTACAAGAGTATGCCACCCACACGGCAG
This sequence comes from Cryptotis parvus, assembly GCA_021461705.1. Taxonomy (NCBI): domain Eukaryota; kingdom Metazoa; phylum Chordata; class Mammalia; order Eulipotyphla; family Soricidae; genus Cryptotis; species Cryptotis parvus. The sequence goes on along the minus strand of JAJIBD010009148.1, from coordinate 3,549 downwards.
AGCCTGGCAAGCTACCTGTGTTGTATTGATATGCCAAATACCAGTAACAATTATAGACCTCATTCCCATGACCTGATGGAATGGTTTGAGGCTCTTTTATGTTCCTGGAGCAAGCAGGTGCCCTTGGGCTCTACTTGCATGAGACAGGTCATATGGAGATGTTACTGGTGCCCGCTCGAGCAAATCGACGATGAACGGGAAGACAGTGATACAGTGATACAGAATAATAATAAGTACATATATATTTATGCCATGCAAATAAATGCAGTCATTCTAAGACAGAAAATGGAACAGGGTGCTAATAATAGTCGAGGGTACTAATGCCAACCTAGAACTGAGCATTAAATAGAGGCAAAAGGATTCACATGACAACCTTTTTAATGTATGTTCTGTAATCCATAGTCTAGAAGGGAAGGAAAAGAGAAAGAGAGAGAAAGGGAAAGAAAAAAGAACCTGCCATGGAGCAGGGCTGGGGGGAGGGGGAGGGAACCGGGGATGTTGTTGGTGGGAGATGGGCACTGGTGGAGGGACGGGTGCTGAAACACTGTATGACCAAAACCCAAACATGAACTTTTTAATTGTATATCTTTTTATTTGTATGGAGATGGGCACTGGTGGAGGGGTGCTGAAACACTGTATGACCAAAACCCAAACATGAACTTTTTAATTGTAAAAAAAAATTTAATTAAAAAATAATAATAATAAAATGTAGGCTTTCCATGGATCTTAGAGGCTACATTTAAAAAAATTTAATATTTTTATTATACCACTGTGAGATATACAATTACAAAGATGTTCATATTTGAGTTACGCCTTACAGTGTTCCAGCACCCATCCTTCCACCAGTGCCCATTTCCCACCAACAATGTCCCCGATTCCATCCCCTCCCCTAGCCTGCCTCTCTATGGCAGGTTTATTATCTCTTTCTTATTTTCTTTTCTTTTTTTTGCTTTTTGGGTCACACCTGGAGATGCTTAGGGGTTACTCCTGGCTCATTTGCTCAGGAATTACTCCTGGCGGTGCTCGGGAACATATGGGATGCTGGGGATTGAACCTGGCTGGCATGGGCCGGCCGCTGCAAGGCAAACGCCTTACCTGCTGGGCTATGGCTCCGGCCCGATGTCTAGTCTTTGGAGGAATGTCCATATTTGTTTTCCAAAAAGGCTGCACCAGTCGACATTCCCACCAACAATGAATGAGTATCCCCTTTCCCTGCATCCACGCCAGCACTTGTTGTTCTTGCTCTTTTGGATATGTGCCATTCTTAGAGGCTGCATTTATTTCAAAGAAAGCCTTGAGCTTATTTCTACCTGCAGCGCAAAACCATACTCTGATATGCTAACCATAGAATACAGAGATCTTTAAAATTTTGCTTTGGGCCACACCCAGTAATTCTCAGGGCTGATTCCCTGGCTCTGTACTCAGAGATCACTCCTGGTAGACTCGGGGGACCATATGGGGTGCCAGGGATTGAACCTGGGTTGGCAGCATACAAGGCAACTACCCTACCTGCTGTATCATTGCTCTGGCCACTAAGAGTGAATATATAAATAATTAAAAATGAAATGTAACCCTCAGCCCTAGTTTGTACCTGCAGTTGTTAAACTTCTGTATTGAGCAGCTTGCACGGAGAAACATCAGAGCAGAAAGAGACTCTCTGGGGATGCATTCAGAGAACTGGATTCCAGGGAACCTTCTTCACAAAGCAATGCTGAAGGTTTGCATATTATTATTCATTTATTGCTTTCTTTTTGGGCACACTCAGCAATGCTCAGGGATTACTCCTGACTCTGTACATAGGAATTACTCCTGGCGGTGCTTGGGGGACCCTATGGGATTCCAGGGATTGAACCCAGGTAGGCCGTGTGCAAGGCAAAGGCCCTCCCCACTGTGCTATTGCTCTGGCTCCTTTACTATTTATTATTACTTAGCAATGTTGGCTTTGTGCTTAGGGATCATTCCTGGCAAAGTTCAGGGGGTGGTATGTGGCGGTCCCTGGCTTGGCTGGAGTGAAGCCAAGTCCCCACCAGCTGTATTATTGCTCTCCTGATTACTTTTTATTTTTATGATTTTTGGGTCACAGCTGGTAACACTCAGGGGCTATTCTTTCCTCTGCACCCGGGAATCTTTCCTGATGGTGCTTGAGGAACCATATGGAATTCTGGGGATCAAATCTGGGTCACCCTCCTGCAAGACAGTGCCTTACCTGCTCTGCTATGGCTCCACCCTCTCCACTCCGCCCTGATTATTTTAAAATATAGTTAAATCTCCACTCTAAGTGATAAAAATGGTCTTTCCATTGGGAAAAATATTAATGGACTTAAGCAGTATTATTCTTAGAGGAAAGTCAGAAGGAGAAAGACGAAAAATCATGTGATTTGATTCATATGTGGCACAAAAATAAAATAAACCAAATGAATGAAACCCACAGGATAAGCCTTTAGAGTGTTTTCCTCAATCTCTCTCTGCGGGCTCCTTTCTGAAGTAGCTCCTTCCTGAGCACCCACCCACACCCTACCCCTGTTCTATTGGACTAGTTTTCCCCCCTAGTCTTATGTCATGGCCCTGGTTTACATTTTTGGGGGTGGAACACCTGGTGATCACTGTCACTGTATCACTGTCTTCCCGTTCATCATCGATTTGCTCGAGCGGGCCCCAGTAACATCTCCATATGTCCTGTCTCATGCTAGTAGAGCCCAAGGCATCTGCTTGCTCCAGGAACATAAAAGAGTCTCAATCCATTTCGGAATGAGGTCTATAATTGTTACTGGTATTTGGCATACCAAATAGCACCTGGTGATGCTCTGAGCTAATTCTACCCTATGCTTACTACTGATGGTGCTTGGGAGACCAAATGGGATTACAGGGATCACACTTGGGTCAACTACGTGCAAGACAAATGTTCTACCTGCTGTACTATCAGCCTGGGCCCGCCATTTACACGATTCCTACCTGTGGTCCCCTTGGAATATTCTGGGGGACAGGTTAGGAAATACCACACCAGGGGTCTGAGAGATAGTACAGTGGTTAGGGGACCACCCGGTTCGATCCCCAACACCCTGATGAGCCAGGAGTGAGCTATAAGCAGTCAGGTGAGGCCCCCTCCCAAAAAGGAAAAAAGAGAAAAAGAGAAAAGCTGCTTTCACTGTAATGCAAAATTAGTGGTATCGGGTGGTATAGGAAGGAGAAGGGGTGGCAGGTAAACTGAGAGAGAGGGTCAGCGTCAGGGAGGGCTGGAATCAGACTCTGAGCGGCGAGCAGAAAATACTATATGCCGATGTTCATCTATAATGACGTGCACCTGAAACCTAGAAAATGCCATGAAGCATGGCATGTGACTTCCACAGAAACACGTAATTAGTGTGTGCTTGGTCCCAGACCAATGATTAGTTTCCTTTCGCAGCGACTGCTAAAAGGCAGAACCAAACCACATCAGTGACATCTTGGTCCACCTCCTACAGCGGGCCGTTGTAACTTTGACTTTCAGAGGGCTAACTTTTCCCCTTTCTTCTAAAACTGTTGGATCAGGGGCCAGGAGAGTCATACAGG
>JAJIBD010009147.1:0-53992 GCA_021461705.1 Cryptotis parvus | reverse complement strand
GAGGTTATCATGTGTATCTTTTGCCTGTATTCAATGTTCAGTTCTAGGCTGGTAGTATCACTTTCAACAATTATTAGCACACTGTTCCCTTCTCTGTCTTACCTAACCTCTGACTCCCACACGTTTGTGGTAGATTCCACCTTTGACAAGGCCCTCCTGATCCACATTTTCCTGACCTTGGATATTGAAGATGGTTTTCTTTCATCATTACCATTTTTATCCATACTCCTTTATTTTTTTTGCATGGACTGGAGTGATAGCACAGCGAGTAGGGCATTTGCCTTGCATGTGGCCAACCTGGAGTTCGATCCCTGACATCCCATACGGTTCCCCGAGCACCATCAGGAATAATTCCTGAGTGCAGAGCCAGGAGTAAACCTTGAGCATCGCTGGGTGTAACCCAAAAAACAAAAAAAAAGATACATTTTTTATATCTTAACAAATATGATACTTTATATTTGCATATATCTTACTGCTTTTTATATCCAATGGATTATGAGTAATTTCCCACTGTATTTCATCTTTATAATTGTCATAGTACTATGTGCATGAAGTTACCATCATCTATTTAAATGGCAACAGTTAGGTAACTTCTGAGACATATTTAAGTTTTTGTTGTGCCAAGGCTCAGCAGGCTGGCAGGGCTGCCCGGGTCAAACAGCAGAGCTATCAGGATTGAGCTTTTGTGCATAAGGGGACACTGGGAGTGGAATCCAACATCACATACTGGCAAGGCTGTAAAGGAGACCCTAAGCCACTGCCCCATTCATCGGGGCCCAAGAGCCTTCTGAATTTTATTTAATCTGCTGTCCCAGGTGTCAAACCCAGACCTCACACCAGGCACCCTACCCTCGAAGCCACGCCAGGTAGTTATACTACTGAGTCCCATCCCTGGCCCCACTTAATATTTTGGCATTATAGCCAATCCTTGTACATAATCTTTCAAGCATGTCTAAATTCTTTGATAGGGAAAACCAACACAACCCATGTGACACATACAAAGAACAGCATGATACAGGTGTGTGTGTGGGGGGGGGAGGGACTCAGGCCTGTATGTCTAGCGTTTGACTTATAGCAAAGATAACAGAGGCTCAGGCTGCAAAAGAGCAGCTGTGGCTGAACTGTGGAGAGTCTCAAATATCAGATCATTTAGTTTATATTTGGAAAGCTATGAAACTCTTTTTTTTTATTGAATCACCATGCAATGGACCATTACAAAGCTGTTTATGATTGGGTTTCAGTCATACAGTGCCATGGAAACTCTTCTGTGAGTGTGTGTGTGTGTGTGTGTGTGTGTGTGTGTGTGTGTGGGGGGGGGGGGGGAGGATGAATTTATGAGCCATCTGATCTCACTTTTTATATAATGAGACAAATATTCTGTTTACCTCCAAAGTTCACGACTTAGACCCTAGCTTCTTTCTGGTTTTGGGCCATTCCCAGAGGTGCTCAGGTTTACTCCAGGCTCTCTGCTCAGGATTCACTCCTAGCAATGCTCAGGGGACCATATGCCATGCTAGGAATAGAGCCTGGGGTTGACCACATGCAAGGCCAGCACCTTACCTCCTGTGCTCTCTCTCCGGCCCCTACACTGCTGAAGCTGGGGATCACAAGCCTATCTGAGGTCATGTAATGGAATGTGTTTGCAAAAAAATATTGTTTTAAAACAAATTTAGAGTTATCAATAAATGTTTGGTTTGTATTCCTGTTTTATATAATTAGGACCATGTAAAATTTTCTCTGGCAAAAGGGATCACGAATGGAAAAAAGTTAATGGAGGCTTGTTTTACATTAATAGTTTTCAACTAGTAGTCTATGAACTGGTATGATCTACAGATATGGAAAGACTGAAAACCACTGGTGTAGAGAAGCAGAAGGAAAACCGAGAGATGTTTGTGTCATGGCTACCACAACAGAAATAAATTTCAAGAAAAAGTAGCTAAGAAGTAGGACACAGGCATCAGGAAAAATCAACTTCAGCGACTTAACAATAAAAAGGATTGTGGAGGAATTTTGCCTGAATAATTAACTTCGTGGAGAGGGAGGAGTCTGAAGACTAAAAAGCATGTCACCAATAATGCAATTCTTTTTTTTAAAGAGCACAGTTATGAGGACGCAGACACAGCAAACATTCATAGGCTAGGCTAGGCTGTTGTGACAACAACTCCCAAATTCCAGAGACTTAACACAATAAAGATTTGTTAAGATTTCTTGGTCTCAAGAGATAGACTGAGCACAGACTTTGCATGTGGGAGGACCAGGTTTGATCTATGGAACCACATGGTCCCTCAAGCACCACCAGGAGGTACCTGCAAGCACAGAGCGGGGAGAAGCTCCCTGAGCACCTCCAGGGGTGGCACCCAAACAAAAGATTTGTTTCGCTCTTACAGTCTATGTGGGGGTGGGGTCTACCTTACAGTGTCACTCAGGAGTTCAGAGTCATGGGAGGCTCCGAGCAGCTTGAAGCTGTCAGTTGCGGAAAAATAACCCCCTCCCTCCCCAACTGGCTCAGTAACAAGGGGAATCACTGGAAGTCTCATGCCAGCTCTTATCAGAGTGAGACATCAGACACTAACTTGGAATGATCTGGGAGGGGTTTGATCAACCAAAACCTGGGTTGATCAAAGCCAACCTGGGTTTGATTCCCTGATACCAGAGCCCCACCCAGGAGTGATCCCTGAGCAGAGTTAGGCCTGACCACCACTGGGTGCAGCCTCAAAACAAAGCTAAAAAATAGAGATCTGGACAATGTGACAACCATGAGCATTTGGAGAGCACTACTACCTGGCAAGAGAGAGGACACATGAAGTACATGGTTCCATAGATTCAACCTGGTCCTCCCACAGGGAAGAGGAGCAACAAGATCGAGAAGGCTGGACCTAGGGGTGACAGATGAATGGATGATGGATGATGTTTGCCTGATGGAAGGGAGAATTAAGCTCTGCTGAGAAGGGGGTATGAATTCACGCTGCAGCATGGAACTGGTGCAGGAGATGGTGGGGGGGAGAGTGTCAAGAAAGAGCCTTACTGAGACCTGACCTTTCTCTGGGATTGGCAGGAAGGAAGTGAAGGGAAGTGCAGTTAGCTAAATCTGAGGGCATAGAGCAGGAAATTGAGGAAGTTCACACCTGATATTTTTAGTTTCCTAAGCAGTAGGAAGCCGCCAATTGCCAAGAATGGTAGGAGTGATGGGAGCAGCGAGAGAGGTCAGAAGCAGGTGAGGGGCCTTTAGGAGTCTAGAGAAGATTCTCAAATCCATCTCCATGGAGACATTATCCCTTGAATGGAAAACCACAATAGTTTCCTCCACGCGCTCACTGACCTCCATTCAGCCCTTTCTACGTACTACATATAAGCTGGCTTTGGATAGAAGATGGGTTAAGATGAGGGAGATAGCAAGGAGTCAGGGCACATGCTTTGCATGCATGGGAGCCTAGTTTGATCCCCATCCCCAACACTGTGGATACAGCCCTGGAGGCCTTCAAGTTTCTCTGAGGGACACTGGCATGGTAGGGCCCAAGCAGCAATGCATCCCCAGGCCGCAGCACTAAGCATCACCAGGAATGGTCATGAACACTGAACCCCTGAACACTGCTTGGAAGCAACCTACCACATCCTGCAAAAAAAAAAAAAAAATTCCAGGTCAATCAAATGAAGTCATCCTTCACACAGAATCCTATACTGGCTCAATAATCTTTAAAATAATGCAACAATCTGGCTCCCATTAATTTCTTCAACAGTAAATTACTGTACCTTTCCTACCTACTACCAAGAGAATCCCGCCTGCATGACAGAGCCTGGCAAGCTATGCCAAAAACAGCAATAATAGACCTGGTTCCCATGACCAGAACAAACAGTTTGATGGTCTTAGTGTTCCTGGAGCGAGCAGATGCCCTTGGGCTACACTAGCACGAGATAGGGATGAATGGAGATGTTTCTGGTGCCCAACAGAGCAAATCAATGAACAATGGGAAGACAAGCGATGCAAATGCCCTCAGTCTCCTTTTTACATTCACACAAGACCCCTTTCCATTTCCTCTTTGGGAGGTGGGGACAGGTTTGGGCCATATCCAGTAGTGCTCAGGGCTTAGTCCTAACTATAATCAGAGGCCACTCTTCCCGGGACTTGAGGGACCATATGGAGTGCCGAGGACCAAACCCTGGACAGCCATGTACAAGGTAAACACGCTACCTACTGTACTATTGTTCTGGCCCCTCATTTTCCTCATACTGTGTCAAGGCCCTCACAGGTATTTGGAAAACCCTTCCTTGCCACTCCTACTCCTTTGATTGAGCTAATTCAAACTCCTCTTTTAGTTCTCAAATTAAATGTTACTTTCTGGGCTGGAAAGACAGTATGGGAGTCATGTGCTTGCCTTGCAATTGGACCACCCTGGTTCCATGAGAACTGCCAAAAGGGAGCCCTGAGCACAGAGCCAGGGCTAAGCCCTGAGCGTGGCCAGATGTGGCCCACCTCCCTCACACCCAGTCCCTGCTCACCCCCCCACAAAACATAGCATAATTATGTTATAGATAAAATAAACTGAACCTTGGAGAAGGTAAGAGATGAGCGCTTCAAGATGAGCTGGCATCTTGGATGAGGTTGAGCTGAGGCATGAGATTAAACAACCCAAGGGTGTCCAAATCTGGCTGGTTAACCATCACTTCCCTGCACCCATAGCCTGTGGATCTGTACATGCCTGGTGCCGCCATGGCAGGTGGACATCCAGATGCTCATGTTCCCTCAATCACTGAAGGGCTGGACTCCAAAGGGAAGAGCAGGAATGTTTTCCCCCCTGGAGCCCTGCAGTACCTGGTCAGATCACATAGTTAGGAACTGTCAGTTCTACTTCAGCACCATCTGCTACTTATTCTGTCAGGTAATTCAGTTACAGTCTTTGTTTCAGAAATGGCGTGTGAAACTACCGGTGCACTTGGCATGCATTCATGCAGTGACTGTTATCATTAGTATTCTGTTGGGCCTCAAAGTAGTGAATGCATTGACTCAATTGTGGTAGAACATCCACATGACACAATTTCAAGTGACAAAGAAGTGGAGACTGATTTATTGATGTAGAAGTTTTCGCCAGTGACAAAAAATATCACATTATATTTTGCTTAAATATGTATATAAATGACTACATATCAGAAATGACATATGCCAAAATACTAATATTTCCCTCTAAATCCTAAGATAGTGCATAATCTCAAATTTTAATCTTTTTTTAATTTTCTATTCTCAATGAGCAGATGTCGCTAAGGAGCAGTTCATTATTTTTGTTTTGGGGCCACATCTGGTGGTGTAAGGGGGGGAGAGCAGGAATGTTCTCCCCATGAGCCCTGCAGTGTCCAAGGTGCTCAAGGCCTGCTCCTGACTCTGTGCTCAGGTGTCACACCTGATGATAAACCAGATGTGCCTGGGACTGAACTGGAGTTGGCCACATGCAAGGCAACAACCTTAAACCCTGGACCATATATCTCCACTCAGGAGAAAGGAAAAATATTTTTGTTTCTTAATCCACTAATTTTTAAGTTAAAAGGGCAACAGTGGAACATCAAGGACTAGGACTTGATTATAGCCAGCTGCAGACTGAAGGGGTAAAGGGGCTAGGGGACAAGGCAGTCGATTTCCACACAACAGAGACAAAATCAATGGGGAAAACACACAGAAAATCACCAAGGTCAATGAGCAAAAACAAGGTCAGTGAATGTAGGGTAAGCCGCTGGGGTCCCTAACAGTGCCGGGAAGCGAAGTTCCCTTCTACCTCCAAAGCCGGCGGGAATGGATGAAAACTCAGGAATCGGTGCAGGTTTTAAAATGCTTTACTTATCACAGGTTCAGGCATACAAATCAACATAGGAAAAACCCTGTGCTTAGGATTCCAGGCTAAAACCCCAGCCACGTGTAGGCCAAGATGGCGGCCACCACGTGTTAAGGCCCTGTAGAGACAAAAGACAAGACTCCCAAGAAGAGTGCGAGCCCCAAAAGAGAGCCCAAAAGAGTAGGCCAGAGAGGAAGCAGCCTAGTTTTATACCCCTGCAACTCAGACCTCCCACTATTATGGGAAGCAGGAAGGGTCAAATGCCCTTAGGTAATTTCTCCCAGCACCTCACCTAGGCCCTTTTATATGCTAATGTTTTGAGCCAAGATCTGCCTGGAAATGCCTCTATAGGGTAGAGAAGGGGGTTTTGAGATGGCAAGCCTCTGTACCAAAGACTATACTAATGCCAGTTAAATATTTCTCCAAGCCTTCACAAGAGTCTCATCTACTTCACGGTAGTTTTGTATTTTAGTTGCCTTTGAGTTATCAGGGAGCCATGCTTGCTTGCTTGGAGGCAAACAGCATTTCTTTCTGGTCTAATTACTTAAGAGATCCAACGTGGCCAGGCAAATATGCTGGTAAGATCTAGCTAGTCCCACGATGATTGTGGTAGCATGAGAGAATATTTATACCATCCAGTACAGAATACATGGTCAGATAAACTGCCACATTTAAACTACCCCCTATCTACAAAGTGACCTGCAGAAGGCAATCCAGGGCAGATGCAGAGGCTTTTAGGTGTCCTTCAACAAGTGAAGACATAAGCAATACCAGTAAATCAGCAGACAGCCTCTCTAGTGACTCTATGGTGAGGATGTTTGATGAAGAAAGGACTGAACAGGTAGGCAGCAAGAACAAAAAAATACTGAGTCGAAATGAAAAACCTACAGTCAGAAATGACAGAAATGAAAGAACATGTACCACTTGTATCACTTGTCTTCCCATTGTTCATCGATTTGCTCGAGTGGACACCAGTAACATTCCCATTCGTTGAGAATGAGGTCCATTATTGTTACTGTTTTGACATATCGAATACACCACAGGTAGCTTGCCAGGCTCCGCCGTGGCTCTGGGTTCATCCAAGGGCGCCCAGTCTTTTTCTATGTCAGACCTTCAACCATCGAGGGCCACAGGGCAGAGCCCTGGGTATAGACAAGCCTGTCTCCAGTCTGCCCCCCTGCCGACGCAGCCAGGCACCACAGCCACACCTGCAACACCTCCTTCCAGTTGCAGGTGAAAGAACATGTAGGTGATATGAAAAAAGTAACTGATGACTGAATAAAGAAACTTTGGTACATCTCCATAATGGAATACTATGCAGCTGTTAGGAAAAATGATATCATGAAATTTGCCTATAAATGGATGGACATGGAGAGGATCATGTTGAGCGAAATTAGTCAGAAGGAAAGAGACAGATATAGAATGACTGCATTTATTTGCATGACATATATATATATATATATATATACATATTATGATACCAACAGAGATAAAGAACCTGCCAGAGAGGCAGGCTAGGGAGGGGGGGAGGGAATTGGGGACATTGGTGGTGGGAAATGGGCACTGGTGGAGGAGAAGGGTGCTAGAACACTGTGTGACCGAAACCCCCAAACATGAACAATTTTCTAATTGTATGTCTCACGGTGGTATAATAAAATATAATTAAAAATAAAAGAAAAAAAATAAATAGAAACCCCGAATTGTAAAATAACAGAAACTGAGCAAAAGATTGAAGAGATCCAAGATGAGGAGGAGGAAATTGATAGGAAGCAGCAGAAGGTGAAAAATAGCGAGGAAAGAAATGAACAGTGTAGGGGCCAGAGCAATTGTACAGCATGGGCGGTGTTTGCCTTGCACATGGCCAATCCGGGTTAAATCCCTGGCATCCCAAGCACTGCCAGGAGTAATTTCTGAGTGCAGAGCCAGAGTCACCCCTGAGCATTGCTGGGTGTGACCCACAAAGAAAAAAAAAGGGAAATGAACAGTGTACTGAGAACTAAGGGAAGAGGCCAAGAGAGCAACAAGAGTCATTGGAGTCCCTGAAGAAAGGGAATGTGATGAAGACATGTGATGAATAAACAATAGTTAAAGAAATCATTAATCAGAATTTCCCAGAGTTGAGGATTACTGAGATCCAAGAGGCATGAAGGGTCCCAGGGAAAACAGACCCAATTAGCAAAAATATAAGGTACATTATACTACACTGACAAAATCCAAAGAGACTGAATATTGAACGAAGCAAGATCAAAAAAGGAACTTATATCCAAAGGAAAGCACATAAGATGTACAGATCTATCACACGAGACTATGAGCAAGAAGAATACGGAAATATGTCATACAAAAACTCAACAAAATGAGCAGCCCACCAAGAATACTCTACCCAGCTAAGTTGATCACTTCACTTGATCACTTGAATCCCTTTATTCATCGATTTGCTCGAGTGGGCACCAGTAATATTTCCATTGAACCCTATCACGTGCCAATGTAGCCTAATGGCATCTGGTTGATTCAGGAATATGAAGAGCCTCAAACAGTTCCTTCAGGATCTTGACAAGGAAGTCTGCCCATCTTGTATGTTGGCGGCCACGTGGTCTTTTTGACATCCTATGGGATCCAGTCGGTAACAACGCTCTAGTCCAGCGGTCATCTCCAAATCACATTACATGTCCAGGCCATCTGATTTTTGATGCCTTGGCAAAGGAGACAGCATCCCTGATTCTGGAATAGCGATGGAGGTCAGAACTCCGATTCCTTCTCTCACTTGAGTGAGGTCTGATATTCCAAGCATAGCTCTTTCAATTCCTCTCTGGGAGACCCGAATAGCATTCTCATGCTGCTTTCATAGGGCCCAGGTCTCTGAGGCCTATGTTAATGCAGGGAGAACGGTGGAGTCAAAGAGATGTGCCCGGAGCCAGAGGTTCTTTGTCCTTTTAGCTATTTCTTTGATGCCTTTGAAGGCATTCCATGCTGCTCTCTTCCTCCTGCGCAGCTCAGGTTTTAGGTTGCTCATCATGTTGACTTCTCGACCTAGGTACACATAACTGCTGCATTCAGAGATGTCTGTTCCACTGAGGGTGAACGGGGCCTCTGGAACTAGTTCATTTTTCATAAACATAGTTTTCTTTAGATTCAGCTGTAGACCTATCTTTCCACATTCTCGGTCGAAGTCAGCCGGCATTTGTGCCGCTTGGCTAATGTTTGGTGTTATGAGAATGATGTCATCAGCGAAGCGGGAGGTGGTGTAGTTGCCGACCATCTATCTTCACTCCCATTCTTTCCCATTCTAATTGTCACATGATGTTCTCGAGGGTGGCGCTGAAGTGTTTTGGTGAAATGGTATCACCCTGTTGAACCCTTCTTTTGACATCAATGATCACTTCCTTGTAGAATGGTGAGATCCTGGTGGTGAATCCGTAATACAGCTCACGAAGGATCTTGATGTATTGGGTTTGAATGCCCTGTTTGGCTAGGGCTTTGATGACTGCTTCAGTCTCCACAGAATCAAAGGCTTTCTTTAAATCAATGAACGTGAGACAGAGCGGCATCTTGTACAAACCTCAATGAGCTTGGTTACTGTGTGGATATGGTCGATTGTGCTGAATCCTTTCTGGAAGCCAGCTTGGTCGCATGGTTGTCCTTCATCTAGTGTTCTGCCAATCCTGTTCAGGATGACTCGTGTAAACAGCTTGTAGATGACGGACAACAGGCAGATGGGGCGATAGTTGCTGATGTCATGAATGTCTCCCTTCTTGAACAGTAGAATTGTCCTGTTGTTTTTCCATTGGGAGGGCACCTTGCACTTTCGGACAGGTAGCGTGTGAAGAGCCGAGCTAGTGTATTGGTGAGTACTGACGGCAGATTCTTCAGGTGTTCGGGTCTGACTTTGTCTGGGCCAGTTGCTGTTCCCTTCTTTACCGACAAAATGGCATGTCGGATTTCAGAAGGGAGAACGTTGGGAATGACATATCCATCCTGTGGAATTTGGTATGTGGGCAGGTGAATGTGGCCTGAGTAGAAGGACCTGAGTAGAAGATCTCTTAACCCAGCTAAGTTATCATTCAGATTGGAAGGACCTATACAGAGCTTCAGGGACAGGAAACAGCTCAGGGTATTCATAGCCTTGAAACCAGTTTTGCAAGGAGCATCAAAAGGGGGCTCCTTTCAGGCGGGAGCGATAGCCCAGTGGGTAGGGCGTTTGCCTTGCACGGCCGGCCTGTGCTAGCCTGGGTTCGATCCCCGGCATCCCATATGGTCCCCTGAGCACCGCCAGGAGTAATTCCTGAGTACAGAACCAGAAGTAGCCCCTGAACATTGCCGGGTGTAACCCAAAAAAGCAAAATAAATAAATAAATAAAGGCTCCTTTGATGGATGGGAGACACTTCCCATCATGTGGCACTGAGGATGGCACTCACCCATGGTGCACACGGTTGTCCTCTATTAGATTAAGAAAGGCTAAAAATATATATTGTAATTTGTTGGGTTGTTGGAGGGCAGCTTTAGCTATTCTGGGAGTTTTGTTGTTTTGCCCAATCCCAGCTTAATCTACTTAAGTCAAGGTTCATTCTAATGAGACCTCTCTTCTATGTAAACACTGCTAGAGGGTGTGGCAGTTACAGAAGTCACCTTGACTCTGAATAACTTCTGACTTATACATCTACTAAGACTTCTATGTTTTCTAGATTGGGCACAGCTCCTCTTTATACCCACTGCACCCAGCGTGGGACAGTTAGAATTTACCAGGAGACTACCATCCTGGCTACGTTGAGACTGTAGGAAGATTATAGGAAGGATCATACTAGTTTGCTCTAAGCAGGCGAGTGTGACCCTTTCAGTACACGAGAATAAGATACTCAGAATCACCCTGGTGCATATAATAATAAGGGAGGACCTGTGGGTACCATCTAGGTTACATGAAGTTCATGAAGTTAAGATGTATTACTTTATATCAGCCCCTCTCTCCAGTGTTTTACATAAGAGATAATCTTGGTAGAAAGGATTAGACCTTGGCATAACCTTTGTTTATACCTGCAATAGGGTGTGGCACTACACTCTGTTTAGAGTTCTTTGTTGACATGACCCTCCCGATTGGATTACTTTGGTGTATATAAGGGGCTGACTTGAGGCCCCTTCACACACTTTTGCCTTTCCGCTTTGGGCCTTTTGCTTTTGGCTTTTGGCTTTTAGCTCTTTGGCCTTTTGCTCCTTCTTCTGGGTAGGACTCAGCTCGGGTGAGATCCTCTCTCTCTTTGGTGGGAGACTTAGGCTCTTTTGTATGGTCTAAATTCAGACCAGAGCTAGAGCTTGTTCATTATATTGGATTGCTGTGGAAGAGCTTTTGTACTATTAAAATCTAGTTTTGGAACTGCACCGACTTGTAAGTTTTCATCTGTTCTCCCGGCATCCTCGGAGGTAGAAGAGAACCTCTGTCCTGACACTGTTGGGGACCCCAGTGGCTTCCCGACATTGAGTAACACCTTATTCAGCTTCCAGCTACATTTAGCTTTCAGCCCCTCCCAGCTCTGCTAGGGATGCTTTGAATCAGCTCTGGGTGCTTGTAAATGCCAGAAGGCTACCTGAAGTGCTGCATTTCAATAGAGCTATTTACCTGTTTTCATGTCTAGATAGCCCGGCCCACAATGGGCCGGGCTGGGAAGTTCTGGCGATTTCTATCTATAAAATAAGCTGCAAGAAGAGAGAAGCCCTCTTTTTTGCCCTTTCAGCTTCCCTACCTGTCTGTCCTCTCTGTTCTCTGTTGGGTTTCAACATGTGGTGGCAGCCGTCTTGGTCTACATGTGGCAGAGGCCTTGCTGGGAATCCAGAAACTGGAGTTTTCCCTGCTCTTGGATTATATATCAGAACCTGTGATAGTAAAGTCCTTTAAAACTGCACCGGATTCCTGAGTTTTCATCCATTCCCTGCTGGTTTTGGTGATAGAAGGGGATTCGCTTCCTCGTGTTGTTGGGGACCCCAGTAGTTCCCCGACAGCAATTCATGATCACAAAGACTGATCACCAATAGACTGATCATCATCACAAATAGACTTTAACTATTGTTTGTATTTGACATTCCTTTAAGTTTCATTAACTGACTAGGCAATGTAATATAAATTTGTTATATGCCTACCAAGGGGTCTTATCTTGGGGGTTAGGAGGGAATATTGGTGGAGGGAAGGGAACACTGGATTGATGTTGGAACATTGTATCCCTGAAAAAAACTCTATTCTGATAAAGAACCTGCCATAGAGGCAGGCTAGGGGAAGGAGGAGTGAATCATAGTCATTGGTGGTGGGAAATGGGCACTAGTATTTTTACCATTTTTTTAGGTAAAAAAATGGTGGGAAATCCTCCTGGTGGAGGGATGGGTGCTGGAACATTGTATGACCAAAACCCAAATATGAACATCTTATGAACATCTTTGTAATTGTATATCTCACGGTGGTATAATACAATATTTTAAAAAATAAGATAAAACTTTAATCAGACAGATTTTAATCAATACTGGAGAACAAAGAGAAATAAAAAAGAACCCTTCGCCATCTAGGCAAAAAAAAACTCTATTCTGAACAACTTGGTTAAGTCAAGGTGCCTCAATAAACATTCCTGAAACAAACAAACTAGCAATGTTAATTAATGAATAATTTGAACTTAAAATAGAAATCTTGAATGGGGAGACTGAGGCACAAATCCAGGGGTGCTACTGGGTTCTAGGAATGTGGAGAGCCAGCAGTTGTAAATTCACATTCTGAGGATGGACTCAAGGAAATGATAGGATTCTAGAATTCACAGAATCATAAGGAAATGAAGACCTTCAGCTGTATTTTTTATTTAAGGTGACACACTTCCAGGATTACATGACACTATCTGTGTGAGTTTCCTGGGAATCATGACACTATCTGTGTGAGTTTACTGGGAATCTGGGCTAAATGAGTAACTTCCTGATGATGTGAGAAGTGATGAGGCAGAAAACCTGACACAGACTATGTGTTAAAGCACTTTCATGAAATGATGTCGGCTAGTCTGAATGGTCTCTCAGTTTAAAAGATTTCTGGCTTGAAGTAACAACAGCTGAACGTTTCTTATACACACCCAAATCCCTGGTATGTAAGGAGCAGATATCTGGGGATTCTCTGCCAAACCTCCCTGCCAACAAACAGAAAAACGTGGCGGGAGGGGAGCTGATCAGGCTGATTCATCACCTCTTATGTGCCCACAGTAATGACTAATGACACACTAATGTTATTTCTTGTTTAATACCCCTCCAAGGTAGGCATTTTTCCATTTTTTAGGTAAAAAAAAAAAAAGATCATCTACGACCACAGTTAATAAATTATAAAGGAAGTCTAATTTCCGATTTGACTCAAAGCCTGTATTTCCTTCTGAGAGAAAGGACGGCGAGGCACCCCAGCAATGCTCAGGTGACGGGGCGCCATCCCTGCCTATGCAGCCTGATGACTTCCTGCTTGGGCCCAGAAATTCTGGCCCACTGGAGCGGGGTATTCCAGGCCAGCCCAGCAGTGCTCAGGGGTGCATGGGGTGCTGGCGATGGAAGTGTGGCGCTCGTGCACGCGAAGCCCACTGTGAACTCTCCTCCAAAGCCTATCTTCTCTTCCACATTATCTCTAGCATTCCTGGAAATCCCTCAGCGAAATGAGTTATTGTTCATCTTTACAGAAAGGTGAGGTTATTCTAATAAGGTGGCGGAAGTAGGAGAGGCTAAGCAATCCACGAACTGAATCATATGAAACCGCTGATCCTGAATTCCTTTTTTGATTTAATACAAATTAATACAAATTCATTTCACAGTATTTACTGTGGCAGAAGATCACTAAGATCACTCTGACAATAATTACCCTATTGTATTAATTACTACCCTATTGTCCATTTGCACAAACCATTATGGATTGTTTCTTTTTTTAAAATTTATTATACCAGTGAAACATAGTTACAAAGGTGTTCATAATTGGTTCTTGGTAATACAGTGTTCCAGCACCCATCCCTCACCAGTGCCCCATCCCCAGCACCAATGTACCCACACCCCTCCTGCCCACCCCCAGGCTGCCCCAATAGCAGGTACCCCCTTTTCCTCTCTGTGTCTGCATCTTTCTCCCCTTCTTTTACACATTGTGGCTAGCCCTGCAGACATTTAGGGTTTATCATGTCTCTTTGTGCATATGGATTATCTTTCATTGCATTTTTTTTAATATTTTATTACCCCATGTGATACATTACAAAGATGTTCATGTTTGGGTTTCCGTCATACAGTGTTCCAGCACCCATCCCTCCACCAGTGCCCATTTCCCAACACCAATGTCCCCCCCCCTCCCCAGCCCGCCTCTATGGCAAATTCTTTATCTCTTCTCTTACACATTGTGGATTGCAATACATACATTCAAGAGATCATCATGTATATCTTTTTCCTATATTCAATGCTCAGTTCTAGACTGGTATTATCATTTTTGACAAATATTAGCACCTGTTCTCTTCTCTGTCCTACCCAACCACTGGTTCCCACATGTTTGTGGAAGATTCCACCTTTTTTTTTTGAAAGATGCTAGGTAGAGCTTTGGTTCTACAGTGTTCCAACACGCACCCCTCCGCCCAAACCCATCTCCATCACCAATGCCCCACCTCCCTCCCCGCTCCCGCACCTCAACCACTTTACGGAGTTCTGTATGTCATTTCTTTCCTCTTTATATCTCCTTCCCAACAAACTTTCCTGCTCTTCGTTGACTGCAATGCATTAAAGACATTACTGTTTCACTATTTTAGTGGACCGACCTGGGCTCGAACTGGCTTTGCTCTGTTGATCTGGTCTGAGGCCGTTTCGCAGCGTCCGGACAGCAAACATGGTGGCTAGTGTGGTGGGCGAGTCACATCTGGCTGCTTCCGGGACCCCTCAGAGGCGGGGCCCTCCCAAAACCCATCTGCCCTCCTCGGGGGGTTCCATGGTCGCTAGGCCCGGCGCAGGCCGGCGCCAGCCTCCCCAGCCTTCCGTGAGGCCCTGTGCTGGCCGTGGGCGCTCGCCCGGCAGGGCCCCAGGTCCGCAAGATGGGAGGGGGAAGGGGCGACCACGCCTCCACTGGCGACTTCCCGGTGATTCCCGCCTCTTGGGCCGCCTACCTGGGCTCGAACTGGCTTTGCTCTGTTGATCTGGTCTGGAGGCCGTTTCGCAGCGTCCGGACAGCAAACATGGTGGCTAGTGTGGTGGGCGAGTCACATCTGGCTGCTCGGGACCCTCAGGCGACGGGCCCTCCCAAAACCCATCTGCCCTCCTCGGGGGTTCCATGGTCAGCTAGGCCCGGCGCGGCCGGCGCCAGCCTCCCCACCTTCCGTGAGGCCCTGTGCTGGCCCGTGGGCAGCTCGCGGCAGGGCCACCAGGTCCGACAAGACCTCATTGCATTTTTATAACCCCTTAAGACAGGAAGTAAGAACCATTTGCATATCAAAAGAGAAGCAGATTTGGTGACCCCAATGCAGGTGAGCAGCATTTGCTTTTAGGAGATGAAAGCCTGTTCTAGTCTTGCCCAACACATCCTGCATTGAGCAGAACCTGCCGTAATGCGCGGGCATCTCACTGGTTTCACTGTGAGTTTACCAAACTGTTTCTGTACTAGCTCCCCGCCCTTCTCCCTATACCACACCTGACATTCAGTGCACAGTTATGGTTGGTTTATGACACCTTGTGAAACCACACTTGACTCTTCTGTGTTCTCACATATGTCACGCAGTCCATTTCTAAGACTATGTAAACAGCAGTCTGATTAGGGTCCTACCTGTAGTGATTCCAGGGCAGAGCATAAGTCTAGACATACAGCAGTCATTAAGAGAAAGTCCCTGTCTAGCACCTTGGGCTGGGAAGAAGGGAAAGAATCTTAAAGTGTGAGTGAAAAAAAAAGAACTGGACAAATTCTTCCATGCCTTTTCCAGATTTTTTTTAAGCACTGAAGTGAACAAACTGAGAACTATGTGAACTAGGATATATCTACATATGTATTGGGGGAGGGTTGCCACACCTGGTGGCTCTCGGGGCTTACTCAGGGCTGTGCTTGGGGCATTCAGACCAACAACATTCAGCTTGTAAATATTCCCATTAAGCTTAGTAATTTTTAAATTTAAATAGCAGGCCTTTACAGGTCTACAAATGTCTACAAACCTTTATGGAGAAAAACTATAAAACTAACATCTTTCTATCAACATTTTTATATCTGGTACAAAGACCACCATTATTTGATTTTAGCTGATGAATATGTTGGCCTAGTTCGGGAACCTAGTGTACCAGCAGAGGTAGTTTGAAAACCACATTCTTGAACAGCCAGACCTTCACTCAAAACATGTGCAATAGTCATAACTTTACTTAAAGCAGCATGGGATCATTTTTTTTAAAAAGTTGACAAATAACTTCATAGAAGAGAGACCTCTGGCACAATTGGATTATCTTTATTAGTAGTTGGGCTTTCAGAAATGGTTTGTATAGCTCAGAACTGTTTAGTACTTTTCTGACAGACTTTTCCCACGGCCACTTTCCCTGTGTACTGAGCGATAAAGTTCTGTGCAGTAATTCTCAGTGCACACCCTCGGCTAAGAGAATGCAGTGCGGACTTTTACATGGGCTCTCTGGGTGGGCTCCACAGAAAATGACATTTTAGTCACTGAAATGAGAAATCAAGATCAAGACCTAAAATTCACAATCAGACTCTAGAGAGGTATTTCGGCCACAGCCAGCAGTGCACCGGTGAGAAGACTGATGTGCTTTTTAAAACGCTTCTATTCTGCTGGAGAAACAGGAAGTCGTCTGGAACCTATCCAGATTGAGCCAGGCATTTATTTACTGGCTTTTGGACTACACCTGGCAGTACTCAGGGATCACTCCTGGCAGGCTTGCGGGATCATACTGGGTGCTGGGTATCAAATCTGGGTTGCCCTGCGCAAGGCAAATGCTCTACCTGCTCTATCCCCACCCTCTCCCCAAAGAGACCTTAATGGCAGGACATTCTTAAAGTAGTACCTTATAAAAATCTATTATTATTTCATAAGCACCAGACCACAGTGTGCTTTAATCCATGCCTGTTATCTATTCATGCTTTAATCACTTGATTACTCAATAAACACTAAGTACCTTCTATGCATGACGTATTCTGGTATTTTTTCTTTAGCTAGAAATTCCACAGGTTATCTGCATTTTAGAGACAAGAAAGTAGTCCAGAGATTCAATCACTGTACAAAATCTACTTAGGTATATCCATCTGCAAATTCTTTTTTTGCTTATGACGTCACAACCTGGTGATGATCAGGGGTTACTCTTGGCTCTGCACTCAGGAATTACTCCTGGCGGTGCTCGGGGACCCTATGGGATGTTGGGATGGAACCCTGGTCAGTCACATGCAAAAGCAAACACCCTACAGCTAGACTATCGCTCTGCCCATTTGCAATTAAAAAATTTTTTTTTATTGTAACACTGTGAGATACACAATTACAAAGATGTTCATGATTGGGTTTCAGTCATACAGTGTTCCAGCATCCGTCCCTCTACCAGTGGCCCATTTCCCACCACCAATGTCCCGATTCCCTCTCCCTCCCCCCAGCCTGCCTCTATGGCAGGCACTTTGCCTCTTCTCTCTTTCTCTCTCTCTCTCTCTCTCTCTCTCTCTCTCCTAATACATTGTGGCTTGCAATACATACATTTAGAGGTTATCATGTATATCCCTTTGCCTACATTCAATGCTCAGGTCTAGGACGGTATTATTATTTCCAACGATTATTAACACACTGTTCCCTTCTCTGTCTTACCTAACCTCTGACTACCACACACTTGCAGTAGATTCTACCCACTGGCAAGACCTCCTGATCCATGTTTTGCCTGGCCTTGGATATTGGTATCATACTATTTTTTTTTATATCCCACAAATACAGTCATTCTATATCTGTCCTTTTCCTTCTGGCTAATTTCACTCAGCATGATCCTCTCCATGTCCATCCATTTATAGGCAAATTTCATAACTTCGCTTTCCTAACAGTTGCATAGTATTCCATTGTGTAGGTGTACCACAGTTTCTTTATCCAACCGTCTGTTCTCGGGCACTCTGGTTGTTTCAGATTCTGGCTATTGTGAACAGTGCTGCTATGAACACAGAAGTGCAGATGGTGTTTCTGCTGTGTATTTTTGGCTTCCCAGGGCATATTCCCAGGAGTGGTATGGCTGGGTTAAATGGGAGCTCAATTCCTAGTTTTTGGAGGAATGCCCATATTGTTTTCCAAAAAAGGCTGTACCAGTCGGCACTCCCACCAACATGGATGAGAGTCCCTTTCTCCCTGCATTCACCCCAGCACTTGTTCTCCTGTTGGAGGACAGGTTTAGTTATTCTAGGAGTTTTGTTGTTTTGCCCACTCCCAGCTTAATCTATTTAAGTTAAGGTTCATTCTAATGAGACCTCTATGTAAACACTTCTATGTAAACACTGCTAGAGGGTGTGGCAGTTACAGAAGTCACCTTGATTGAATAACTTCTGACTTATACATCTACTAAAACTTCTATGTTTTCTAGATTGGGCACAGCTCCTCTTTATACCCACTTCACCCAGCGTGGGACAGTTAGAGTTTACGGGAAACTACCACCCTGGCTACGCTGAGACTATAGGAAGACTATAGGAAGGATCATACTAGTTTGCTCTAAGCAGGCGAGAGTGACCCTTTCAGTACACGAGAACAAGATACTCAGAATCACCCTGGTGCAGATAATAATAAGAAGGACCTTGTGGGTACCATCTAGATTACATGAAGCTCATGAAGTTAAGATGTATTACTTTATACCAGCCCTCTCTCTCTCAGTGTTTTACATAGAGATAATCATGGTAGAAAGGATTAGACCTTGGCATAACCTTTGTTTATACCTGCAATAGGGTGTGGCACTACAC
Source organism: Cryptotis parvus (assembly GCA_021461705.1). Lineage (NCBI taxonomy): Eukaryota > Metazoa > Chordata > Mammalia > Eulipotyphla > Soricidae > Cryptotis > Cryptotis parvus. The sequence continues at coordinate 35,262 of JAJIBD010009147.1, read as the reverse complement.
TCTGTTTAGGGTTCTTTGTTGACATGACCCTCCCTGTCACAAATCGGATTACTTTGGTGTATATAAGGGGACTGACTTGAGGCCCCTTCACCTTTCACCTTTGGGCCTTTTAGCTTTCGGCTTTTGGCTCCTGTGGCTTTTGGCTCCTCAGCCTTTTGCTTTTGGCTTTTTGCTCTTTGGCCTTTTGCTCCTTCTTCTGGGTAGGACTCAGCTCGGGTGAGATCCTCTCTCTCTTTGTGGGAGACTTAGGCTCTCTTGTATGGTCTAAGTTCGGACCAGAGCTAAAGTTTGTTCATTATATTAGAGTGCTGTGGAAGAGCTTTGGTACTATTAAAAGCCATTTTTGGAACTGCACCGGACTCATGAGTTTTCATCTGTTCTCCCGGCGTCCTCGAAGGTAGAAGAAAACTTCTACCCTGACACTGTCGTGGACCCGGCAGCGTCCCCCAACATTCTCCCATTTGTAATTTTTTAGGGAAACCCCTTGACAGCACAGAGCTGGTCCCAGTGTTGTGGGGGCCGGTTAGTGTTCACAGGCAAACTCAAGAGCCTCACTCACACAAAGCACATGCTCTCTCCTGTATATCCTCAAAGAGATCAGTTATGCAAGAGATAGATTGGGGTTGGAGGAAAAGGCACGCCTGGAGGTGCTCAGGGGCTACTCCCAGCTTGCTTGGAAAGTAGTTCCTGACAGTGACCGGGCACATGAGGCCCGGAACTCTCCTGCATAGCAAAGCATACATGAGTCCTCTGAACTATCACTATTCCTTTACTTTCTCTGGGCCCCTGAAAGCATGGAGAAAGTAAAGGAAAAGAAGTCAAGAGTAGCCCAGCTTTTAGACTTTTGGTTTTATGACTATACCTGGAAGTGCTCAGGACATACTCCTGACTCTGTGCTCAGGCATCACTCCTGGCAGTGCTCAGGGAACCATATGGGGAGCAAAACCTGGTCAGTCCTGTGCAAGACTGTACCGCATCTCTCTGGCCCCAAATAATGACTTCTCATCAGAGCAGAAAACCCTAAGTATCACACCGTGATTGTGACCTGGCTGTAAATATATCTCTACTGAATATTTTTAAGAACTTTTAAACTGCCATCCTGAAAAAAATAATTAAGCTAGTATGTTCATTACAGATTTATCACATGAAGTATATGGATTGTAACAGTAAGATTTAACTGTGATAAGGATATTTGATAAGAAAAACTAGTAAGAGCAAACTAAAAAAATTACATGGCAAATAACTGTACGAAGGTGAGGGTGAAGGCTAATTCAATTAAAGAATTCTCAAGAAATGAAATTTTCTAACCCCTGAGTATTGCCAGGTGTGACCCAAAAAGCAAAAAAATTAATATAAATAGGGGCGGGGCGATAGGTGCAGTGGGTCGGCCTTGCAGCGGCCGACCCAGGTTTGAACCCCGGCATCCTATATGGTCCCCCAACCCCCCAGCACCGCCAGGAGTAATTCCTGAGCGAAAAGCCAGGAGTAACTCCTGAGCATTGCCTGGTGTGACCCAAAAAGCCAAAAAAAAAAAAAAAAAAAATATAAATAAATTTTAAAAAATCTTTGGCTCTTTGCCTTTTTTAAATAACCTGAATTGGGGCCGGAGCGATAGTCCAGCGGGTAGGGCATTTGCCTTGCACGCGGCCAGCCTGTGCTAGCCCGGGTTCGATCCTGGCATCCCATATGGTCCCCCGAGCACCGCCAGGAGTAATTCCTGAGTGCAGAGCCAGGAGTAACCCCCTGAGCATTGCCGGGTGTGACCCAAAAAAGCAAAAACAAACAAACAAACAAATAAATAAATAACCTGAATTGAGTTCTCTGTTCACCTGTATTGCTGGCAATCTATCATTAACTGCTTTACTAAATGAAAACCCTTCTAAATTCCAATTTCAATTCTCAAACTGGAATTTAAAGCAAAAGAGCTCCCTCTAGTGTCTGGACATTTGTAAAACACATACTCTAATTCCCTGGTCAAACTGAAGGGTTCATTTACTTGATAGGGTTTCACTGTGTGGAGGGCACACCCCCGGCTGTGCAGAAAGCTGAGTCCTGCCTCTGCACTCAGGGATCACTTCCGGCAAGGCTCATATGGGATGGTTACTCCTAGACCATGTGGGGTACTGGGGATAAAACCTGGATTGGCCAGGTACAAGTCAGGTGCCCTAATACCTTAACTATTGCTTCAGCCCTACTAGGTATACTTTAATATTAAATACTTTGTGTCAGAGTATTTTAAGCATGCACTTGGTATCAAACATTATGTTTATTCTGTTCTGTTTACTCCTGTTACTAACTGTATTCAGTGTCTTCTGATGACAGCGTTCCCACCCTTAAATACCTAGTGCACCGCAATCAAGTACTGTTAACTGTGAGCTGTTCAGTTCAGTTTTATACTTATTAAATCCACAAATGAATGTATGGCTAATGGATTAAAAAGCTTAATGTAGCACGGATGGTAACAAACATGTTAGCTTCTCTTTGTCCCTCCTTATTTATGAATATGAGAAAACAACATGGAACCAATTTAATATCAACAATGGTCTGAAAGCGATTTATTTATTTATTTAGGGGACAGGTGGGCCATACCCAACAGTGCTCAGAGGCTATTCCTGGCTCTGTGCTCAGGAGTTACCCCTAGCTGTGCTCAGTGCTGGGGATTTGAACTGGGTTAGCTAGTGCAAGGCAAGAGCTTTACCTCCTTAACTATCTCTTGGGGTCCAGGTTGTCAGTTCAGATTACCAACAGAAGCATTTTAAAGGATATAGAGACAGACAGCAATTTCTATCTGAAAATCACAATGTTTTTTGTGATCGTCTATGACTCTGAAAATCACAATGTTTTAAAGTTTTTCGTTCTGGTGGTCACACTTGGCAGTGTTCAGGGTTCTGTAATCAGGCATCACTCCTGGCAGGCTCAAGGAACCATACAGAGGGTGCCAAGGTTTGGAACTGGGTCTACCAAGTGCAAGGTAGGCATCTTACTGGCTGAGCCATATCTGCAGCTCCCATAATCTTTAACAGGCTATGAGTTTTCCTGTTCTGCACTCAGTAGCCTATAAAAAGGGTCCCCATGGCTGGAGAGAGTTCAACAGGTAAGGTGCTGGCTTTGCATGAGGCTGACCCAGGTCTGATCTCTGGTACCATATATGATCCCCTGAGCTCTGCCACAAGTAATTTCTGAGCACGGCCAGGTGTGTCCCAAAAATCAAACAAAATTACTAACGTGCCCTTGTTGGGGCTCACGCAACAGTACAGAGGGTAGAAGAGCACTAGCCTAAGATGCGTCAACCTGGTTCGATCCCCAGCACCCCGTGACGTTCCCTTGAGCCCACCAGGAGTGATCCCGAAGAACGGCTAAGTTTCCCCCTCCTTACCAAAAAAAAATCCCTGATCAAGATTAAGGAATCCTAGCTTAGGGCTGGAGAGATAGTGTTGCCTTGCACTCGGCTGACCTGTGTTCATTCCCGGCATCCCATATGGTTCCCCAGCACCACCAGGAGTAATTCCTGAATGCAGAGCCAAGAGTAACCTTTGAACATCACTAGGTATGATCCAAAAAAAAAAAAAAAAAAGATACACCAGCTTAAAAGCTTAAACCAAAGTAATCTGCTTTGTTTAACTGAAGAACCTCTCCAAATCTTCAGAAATGGACACAGTAAAATCTTCGTATAGAAAAGGCCCCCCCATCCAAAATTATTTGACTATAAAACCTTTTATCCAGGAGTATCTAGTGACATTAATGGAAGCTAATGCTCAGTGAAACAGAGCTTGGGAGATGATGGTCTAATAGAAATAAACTGCAACATTTCCTGTGCTCTCATCGAAAATCAACCTTATCCCTTTCCTGAAGTGTTGATATATTTCCCTTTGGTAGCCACTGCAGTGTCTTTGCCATCTCAATGCTCACGAATGTTAATGTCCCATTACCTTTAATTAAAATAACCTGTTTAGTTTTTTTTTTTTTTTTTTTGCTTTTTTGGGTCACACCCGCGATGCTCAGGGGTTACTCCTGGCTCTGTGCTCAGGAATTACTCCTGGCAGTGCTCGGGGGACCATATGGGATGCCGGGATTGAACCCGGGCGGCATAGGCAGGCCACGTGCAAGGCAAACGCCCTACCCGCTGGGCTATCGCCCCGGCCCAACCTGTTTAGTTTTTACTGGGCCACACCCAGTTGTGCTCAGGGCATACATACTCTTGGCTCTGTACTTAGGGGTTACTCCTGGCAGTGCTCAGAGAACCATATCAGGTGCCAGGGATGGAACCTGGGAAAGTCACATGCAAGGCAAGTTCTCTGTCCACTGTACTAGCTCTCTGGCCCTCTAGTCCTTTTTATTTTTATTTTTATTTATTTATTTATTTTTTTGCTTTTTGGGTCACACCCAGCAATGCTCAGGGGTTTCTCCTGGCTCTGCACTCAGGAATCACTCCTGGCGGTGCTCAGGGGACCATATGGGATGCCGGGATCGAACCTGGGCCAGCATGGGCCAGCGGCGTGCAAGGCAAACGCCCTACCCGCTGGGCTATCGCTCCGGCCCCTCTAGTTCTTTTTTATTAAAATGCAAGTTGCTTCAAAGTTAATGCATCAGAACCTGAGTGCATCCTTTCACGTCGGAGCTCTGGGCTTCTTAGCTACTGAGCACTGCTGGGTGTGGCACCAAAGCCACAATTATAAAGCCAGAATTATAAAACCAAAAGAAACAAAGTTTATGACATCATTCAAGCTATTACTCTCACACTATACAGAAATCATTTTAAATCTAGGGCTAACATAGACATTACTATTACATTTTACTCTTTTACAGACCTTACATATGGAATATAGTCTGAAGCTAGCTGGAATAAAGTCTAAGGTTCAACTTCACTAAGATTACACTATATCAAGCATTCCCTAAGAAGGCAAATGCCCAAAAAAAAAAAAAAAAAAAGCATAATGGAATGAGAAGGGGCTTATCTGAGAAAGGCACCTGGAATCACGATGGGAGATGACAACGCCCAGTCCTAGTATAAATGAAGTGAGGAAAAGGGGATATGGAACCAATCAGCTTTGTGAGTCCAAGGAGTTGAATTCTTCCAGTGCAGGTTCTGTAACTGCCTGGTAGCAATTTAACTCCTAATATACACACAAGAAAACAAATTAACAATGTAAAACCACAACTACTATTTTGGGGCCAGAGAGACAGTTTTAACGCTGAGTCCTCCATGGTTCAGATTATGGTTCAACAGATACAGTTGGCTCTGTACTTAGGGGTTACTCCTGGCAGTGCTCAGGGGACCAGATCAGGTGCCAGGGTCTGGTTGAGCCAGACCCTGCAATAGATACCGTCGGTCCCCTTTAATGCAGAGCCAGAAGCAAGCCCTGAGCACAACTGGACTTAGCTCACAAACAAACACAAACTATTTTGCATTATCTACTTTTCACTATGATTCAAATGGCTGATAATTTATGTCTGGGATGGAGAGATAGTACAACAGCTAGGGTGCTAGCCTTGCATGCAGCTGACTCAGGTTCAATCTCCACCATCCAATAAGGTCGCCCAAGTACTGCTAAGAGTAACCCCTGAATGCAGAGCCAGGAGTAATTCCCGAGCATCACTGAGGGTGGTCACAAAACGAAATAAAACAATTAAGAATTGTATGTTTATTTTATGTAGGTTCACCACAGTCTTTCTTAATTAAAAATTTTTAATCAGGGGCGGAGTGATAGTCCAGCAGGTTGGGTGCTTGCCTTGCATGTGGCCAACCCGGGTTCGATCCCAGGCCTCCCATATGGTCCCCCAAGCACAGCCAGGAGTAATTCCTGAGTGCAGAGCCAGGAGTTATCCCTTAGCATTACTGCCCAGTGTGATCCCCGCCAAATTTTTTTTGATGAATAATTTTTAAAAAGTGAAGAAAGACCTTTACTTTGGGGAGTGGGTTTGGGCCACACCTGTCAACAGTGCTCGGGGTTACTCCTGGCTCTGCACTCAGGAATTACTCTTGGCAGACTTAGGGGGACCATATGGGATGCTGGGGATCAAACCTGGGTTGGCCACATACAAAGCAAACATCCTACCCGCTGGACTGCTGCTACAGATTCTCTGGACCTATTTTCTTCAAGTCTCTGATACTTTCTCCCTAGAGTTACTCTCCAGAGAAAACCCTTTGATAAGGTACTTTTAGAGATATTAATGCTGGAATATTCAATTAGTAGAAAAATACTGATCAAGAAAATCAAGGCCTTGGGAGGTCGAGCAACAGCACAGCGGGAGGGCACTTGCCTTGCACGCAGCCAATCAGGTTCAATTCTCGCATTCCATGTGATCTCTGAGCCCCCCAGGACTAATCCCTGAGCACAGAGCCAGGAGTGAGACCTGAGCACAGCTGGGCGTGGCTCAAAAACAAAACAAAACAAAACAAAAAAAGTAAATCAAGGCCGGCCTCCTGTTTAATTTTGTATCACTGAGTTTGTAAATTCTATTCACATAGTTACGATTTAAAAGAATAACTTTATAATAGATATTTATAAGCAAACTCAAAGTCATGACCACATAACTAAAATTACGTAATTATGTTTATTTATAAAATAACAAAAGATTTAGGAATAGATCTGTTTATTATATTGTGAACATGGTCTTGGTACATGTGAGAAACACATACTTAGGACAGCATCAAAACTGTTAAGTCGAAAGACAAACTAGAATTTTAACTCCATCCTGATTTAAGGGAAAGGCTATAAATTATTGGCTGGAATGCATTCAGCATGAACTCAGACTCTGTATAACATAAAGCATGAAAGAATACAAAAGATGCTCGAGGCCAATAAGCCCATACCTAAATTTTACTGTAAAGCTGCAAGGACCTTTGTTTATTCTTATACACTGTTTTTCTTCTGAGACAAGTTTATTTTGTCTCCAAGACTTAAGGCCATTCCCTGTAAAGAATAAAGAGATTTGTAATTACTGGAACGATTTACACTTGGTAGGTTTTTTTCCCCCACTCAGTGACACATTAACAAAATGAAGGATGCCCAAAGAGACTAACCCAACATCACTTAGCTTCAGCGTAGGTTTAAAACACACACTAGATTTAAAGCTTGGATTTCAAAACCTCTTTGGATAACCCATTTCATAAACACCCATGGGAATATATGATTTTAAGTAAGTCATTCAGAATATTGGCCCCAAAAAGTGTGCTACTTAAATGAAGCAAAAATTCTATTTCTATTCAGAGAATACTGTTATTGCCGTTAACACATATGCTTGTAACATAAAAACACTCCTACAACAGAGACTTTTATATATAGAAATAAGAAAAACCTAAACCTTCCTCCTGTTCAGTTCAGAGATAATGCTAATAAAACAACTGTTACCTGACTCTTTGCACGGATTCTTATGTGGCCTGTGACAGCGGCTTCTGGTCCTTGTTGGAGCGGCTTCTCAATGCTGACATTTGCAAGTGCATCCTCTCCAAATATGGAACGAGCATAGAGGTTAGCTGCCATAAAGCCACAGTAACCAGAAAGTGCCTGGAAAAAATTTGTGATGAATTCTTTACTAGAGAACCACACATAAGAAAGAGTAAACAGCGCAGACTGTAAATGATTACTTATGACAGCATTTACCATGCAGTAGTAATGCACAAGGCTATACATTTGTCAAAACTCACAGAACTACAAAAAAAGTACAAATATTATTGTACATAGATTTGTCTTTAAAATCCTAGCTTGTTTTGTTGTTTCTGAGCCATGATCATTTCAGGTGGGGTTTGGGGAAGCACATGGGGCGCCTGGGATTGAACCTGGGTCACTGTACAAGGCAAGTGTCTTACCTACTGTACGATCTCTCTGGCCCCTCCCAAAACACACCCCATCCATCCATCATCCATCCATCTGTCTACTCCTGGCTCCATGCTCAGGGAACCACTCCCTGATGGTGCTCAGGGGACTATATGGGGGGGAGGGGTAGAGCTCGAACCCAGGTCTGCTACATACAAAGTAATTACCTTATTTGTTGGACTCTCTCCAGCCCTATCAAAAAATATGTTTTTAAAGAAATAGCACTTAGCCCAACTGGTATTCACAGACTGTCTACTTAATAAGTTGTCTGATTGCTTCCCACCTTATTGTTAAGTAAGATCCACAAAGAAAGTGATTTCTATTTTGTTCATTATCATTTATGCAGTGGCTCACAAAATATAAGCTAAAAGGACACAGAAACTGCTCAATGGCTGAGTGCATGTTTTACATGAAGGAAACCTAGGTGTGATCCCTAGCAGCACCTGGTCCCTTGAGCACTGCTGGAAGCACCCCATGAGCAAAGATCAGTCCCTGGACCCTGCTGGGTGTGTCCCTAAAATAAGAGAGAATAAGTGTATAGGTGAAAAGAAGACTGAAAAGACAAAATTAGTTGACCATTCAATTGGGTCACTACACAAGAATAAGGTTCTGATATTCCAGGACAAAGAAAGAGGTAAAGAAGTTTATAATTACGTGTGCTAAGTTTTATTAGCTAGCCCCAAATTACACTGCTTTCTCAATATGAATGAAAGCAAAATCCCCTAGATACATTATAAGCCAGAAATCCACCAGAATATGTGACGAGATTTAAGAAATTTGAAGTCAAAACTTACCTTCTCTGGAGTAAGGCATTTCATGTTCGTTGACTTCAATATGTGTTGTAAATAGTCATTTAAGTCAATTATGTTTGTGTTAACTGTCACCTGTATGAGAGGGAGAAGTCAGGACATTATTATAGTTCTTAAGATAAGGAAGTTGTAAATTTCTTATTTGGAGGCTGAGAAAAAAAATAATCATTCATTATTATTTTTTTGCTTTTTTTGGTCACACCCGGTGATGCTCAGGGGTTTCTCCTGGCTCTGCACTCAGGAATCACTCCTGGAGGTGCTCTGGGACCGAACCCGGGTCAGCATGGGCCGGCCACGTGCAAGGCAAACGCCCTACCTGCTGGACTATCGCTCCGGCCCCAATAATCATTCATTTTTAATAATAGAAACTCCCTGCAACTATCTGGGGAGAAGGGTAGGCAACAACAAAAAAACCAAACAAAATCTATCAAGAAGTCCATCAAGGGGGCTGGAGCAACAGCACAGCAGGCAGCCGCCTTGCACGCGCGGCTGACCTGACTTCGATCCTTGGAATCCCCTATGTTCTCCCAAGCACTGCCAGGAGTAATTCCTGAGTGCAGAGCCAGGAGTAACCCAGGCCAGGTGTGACCCAAAAAGAAAAAAAGAGAGAAGTCCATCAAACTGGAGATTATTTTAGACCTTTCAGTTATAATTAAAAAAAAGATTAAACAGCTGCATATAAACTATTTTTAAATAAAATCCAAGGCTCAAAATTAGACCAGCAGGTCAGACTCTGCCAATCTTTTTCTTTTTTTTCACCTTTTGGGTCACACCTGGCGGCGCTTAGGGGTTACTCCTGGCTCTGCACTCAGGAATTACTCCTGGCAGTGCTCGGGGACCATATGGGATGCTGGGGATTGAACCCGGGCGGCACAGGCCAGCCGCGTGCAAGGCAGACGCCCTACCCGCTGGGCTATCGTTCTGGCCCCTCTGCCAATCTTTTTCATACACTAAGTTCAATAGTTAAGTTTTTATACATACACAGAAAGAGGAAACATTTATTGATCAATCACATTAATTATGGAACAGTACTCTATTTACAATAAACTGGCCAAACCACTTTTGCAACCTCTAATTAAGACTAATTTGCATGAACAGTGATGAAAACAAATCTGAAACTTTTTAGTGGCGTTAATTTAATATGAGAATCAATCAACAATGGCCCAAAAGAAAGAAAAAAGAGACAACGAGAAAAGACTTGCAAAGACTAACTTTGTTTTCCCATTCAAATTCAGCCCACATCTGGCGGAACTCGGCATCGGTGCAAGTTGCAGGCTGGATGTAGTCCATGATGTCAATGTGAATATCACTGAGGACCACACAATTCCGGTCACTTGCTGCTCCAGACACATCATACACTGGAACACACACAAAAATGAAGCGAAATCAAGAAGCCATTTTAAAGTTTTTCTATTTCAAATGACTCTGACTCTAATATTTATATAATGCTTATTATATACTGGGCTCTATCCTAAACGCTTTACCAGTTACCTGCTGAGTGCTCTTACTCAGCCTGTGTTACAGAATTCCTACTTTCCTTATACACCAGGAAACAAAAACAAAAAGAAGTCAGAAGCAACAGTGATGATGACCGCGGGACTGAGAGTCAAACCCAGTGGTAATTACAGAGCAGCTGCGGTGTGTTTGGCACTCAGGGTGGCTATACACAAACAGTAGGGTCCCTATGTTCGTGCCAAACCAGGACTTTTGATGGAGCATTGTTGAGCGATGTTCATTACTAACACAAAGCTTTCTTTGGAAGAAAGCTCTCCACGGCAGAAAGCTGATTAGAGTCTCTTCTCTTGCTGCCCCCCCACACTATACTCTCAAAAAACCCTGAGGATATTAAAAGTAAGTTCCTTTAATTTTCAGCTCTATGTCTAAAAATAAATATATCTTTTGTCAAATGTACTCATACCTTCCTAATTTCATGTGTCACTTCTTTTAAGTTTCCATCTCTTGCATCTGGGATTCCTTTCTAAGGTTCGGGTTCTCACCGTTAGCCACCACCTCTTCACACTCATGTCTTTGTAACTATTGTTCACTGAATTTTTTGTTGATTCTTTTGTTCTGGGAGGAGGGGCGGGCAACACCCCGAGCTGTGCAGTGTTTCCTTTGGGCTCTGTGCTCAGGAAATCACTCCTGGTCGTGTTCAGGGACCAAACCAGGGGCAGCACGTAAGGCAAGTGCTTAGCCCCTTTCCTAATCCTCAGGCCCTACATTGACAACTTTTTTGCCTTACAGTCTGTAAATTTATTCAAAGTTGTCTTACTTAAAAAAAATCTCGGGCCGCGGCGGGGTTTGCCCGTGGCGCCTGTGCCGCCCGGGTTCGTCCCCAGCTCCCATGGTCCCCGGCCCGCCGGGGTATTCCTGAGTGCAGAGCCGGGTAACCCTGGCCGGGTGTGACATAAAAAAAAAAAAAAATTCTCCCTCCCACTTGAGTGCAGATTATTCTGGGAACAGGATCGTACTTTGGTAAGCATGAGAAAGGGAAATTCTACTTCTTACTTGGGCTCTCTAATAGGAGATTCTAATTTCATTTTTTTTTCATTCAATTTTCTATAGTGTTGTCAAAGAAATAATATAATCATGCAATTCACTCTAATGCCTCCCTTTGACATCAGTATCAAGTCTAAAATACTTAGCATGGTAAGTTAAACAGTTTTATTAGCCTTCCTAATCTACCTCCTTCCTCAGGCTTTTAAAACTAAAGATAAAAACCACTTAGATTTGTTTCAGTTGAATCCTCATTGATCTGCAAAACACTAGCACTGATCTTTCAAAATCCAGTCGAGCATCAACTCCTCACAAAACCTTCCCTGACCTTGTCTCCTGACTTCCCTGCGGCTGTGAAAGAACTGAATCTCGGGCGGAGCGATAGCCCAGCCGGAAGGGTGTTAGCCTTACACAAGGCTGGCCCATGTTCAATCCCAGCATCCCATATGGTCCCCCGAGCACCGCCAGGAGTAATTCCTGAGTGCAGAGCCAGGAGAAACCCCTGAGCATTGCCGGGTGTGACCCAAAAAAGCAAAAAAAAGAAAAAGAAAAGAAAAGAACTGAATCTCTCCATCAACTGGTGTGTCTAGCAGTTCAAGCATCATCCCTTGGGCCGGAGCAATAGCACAGCGGGCAGGGTGTTTGCCTTGCATGCGGCCAACTCGGGTTTGATCCCCGGCATCCCATATGGTCCCTGGAGCACCACCAGGAGTAATTCCTGAGTGCAGAACCAGGAGTAACCCTTGAGCATCGCAAGGTGTGACCCAAAATGGAAGAAAAAAAAAGTATCTTGCCTTGATAACACACTTTCCTTTCCTCCCACAGTCCTAAAGAGAGTAAATCTATAAATCACTCCTTATCATGCTGTATTACAATTATTGTACGTATTTCCTTCTCCTTGCTTCAGTCCTTAGCTTCTTGAGGACAGAGACACTATCTGCACCATTTCTGCACATCTGAGAACCAAAGAGCAATGCTGAATACTATAGCAGGTGCTTCATAAATGAATTATGGAGGAATGAATTTAGTCCTTAATGTCACAAAGCTATTCACTACAAAAAATATATTTTCATTGGCAGGGGTATGGGGACTGAGGCCTCCAAAGGCAGTACTCAAGAGGTCCTGGGGATTTTGAACTCTCACACCGGCCTGACTCCACCTCAGGTAACCTCCCTGGGGTGTGCGGCTGGCCGGCTGCGGCCGCTTATTAATAGAAAAACTAGGAAATTCAACACCAAAAGAAGGTAATACCCTCAAGAAAAAAGAAACAGTACACCAGAGGAATCTATCCCTGAACACCACAACACCATGGGGGAAACAACGCAGATCCCCAGCTCGAAGAACAGATGAAGGAATCGACCCTGAAGACTCAAAAAAGAATGCAGATGTGCAAGATCTCTCTGACAATGAAATTAGAGAAGAAATTGGTAGGATGTTTAAGGAGCTCAACGAAAAAATGGAGCAGATGTCCAATAAAATACAGGAGAACATAAACGAAGCAGTTGAAAGGGCTGTCAATAAACTACGGAGGAAATGAGAGCAGAAATGAGAACCATGCAAATAGAAATATCATCGCTTTAAAAACTCAGTAGACGAAATGAAAAAACACAATCGGGGCTCTGAATAGTAGGATGACAGCAGCGGAAGAGAGAATCAGTGAAACTGAAGATGAGCTGCAGAAAGCACTCAGAGATCTACATAAGATGGAAAAAGACCGGATCAGCAACGAAACAGAGAACAATGGGATGAAGCCAGGCGGAACAACATAAGAATCATAGGAGTCCCAGAGGGACAGGAAAGTAACCCCAAGGAAATTAAAACAGTTAAAAACATCCTGGCTAAAAAAGTTCCCTGAGTTAAAGGACGAAGGCATCCAGATCCAAGAGGTCCTGGGGACTCTGCTGGTGACTCTCAGATTACCAGGTACAAGGATAGGGTGCTTCACTAAGAGCACCCTCACTTTGCCTGGGGGAGGGGCGGGGAGGCTGTACCCAGCTATGCTTGGGGACCGTGTTGTACTGGGATCTGAAACTAGGTTGAGTGTATGCTATACATGAGCCATTATAGCTGCGCTCTCTCCTAGCCCCCAGGAATTCAACTAAAAACTGAAAACATTAGGGGCTGGAGTAATAGTACTGCAAGTAAAGGCACTTGCTTTGCATGTAGCAGAATTGGGTTAGCTTCCTGGGACCCCCCATATGGTCTCCAGACCCTCCAGGAGTGATCCCTAAGCACAGAACCAGGAGTACACTCTGAGCACTGCTGGGTGTGGCCCCCCAAAAGCAAAATAATATATATCACGTAATTAAAAATAATTCCTTACCTATATTACCAAAAATTATTCCATTTTCTGTCGATGCTACTTTGACATTAGCTTTAATATTTGCAAAATCATGAGGTGCAAGTGTCAAAGGAGATGGCTTTTCCACAAGTTTCAGATCCCCTAAAATAAAGGTGACAAGATTAAAAAATTCATTTATTAGCCTCTAAAATAATGAAATCTTCTTAATTATATCTAGCTCACAATTTCTAGCAAAATGAGGGCAAATATTCAAATACTAGGAGGAGAAAAAATAATAAAAAGATAGTCACACCAATATGTTTTCTTTTAAAAGTATGCTTCTCAGAGTAATTTTGTATTTATTTTGTGTACATGTGTGTTACTTTGGGCATATCATTTTATTTCACTGATTGAATAGACACTTCTCATAAAGCTTAAATCTTAAGCTACATATTCAAAAAAAAAGATTAAACAATATGCAGCAAGATTTATAAATTCCTAAATTCATTCATTCATTCATTCGTCTGTCTGCTTATTTATTTTTAAATTCATTCATTCATTCATTCATTTGGTTAGTTAGTTAGGCGCCACTTATTTATTTATTTATTTGGTTAGTTAGTTAGTTAGACGCCACCTGGCAGTGCTCAGGTGCGGCTTATTAAGTTTTGAAAAAAGCATCAAGTTATGTTGAGGTTGACAGAGCAGAAAACAGTTGCTCCTCGATACCTCAAAATCCCATGAGTCTGGTTTAAGCATTTGGAATTTCCCAGGGAACTATACTTGTATACAATTGATATTTTCTAGCTTCAAAGTCATATATAGAAACTGTCTTATTAAAAAAGAAAAGATGCTTCCTGTTGCTTTATTTGATAATGACATTACTTCAACCACACACAGTATCTATAAATGATGAACTCAGAAAATACTAAGCATTTACAAATTTACCCAAGTGAAAGGCTTGGTAAGTCTATAATTTAAATCTCTTATTTATTTTAGAATAACTGACATTTGATATATTAGTTCAATGAATAAACCTGTGCCTGTATATACCAAGAAAATAAACACATTATCAGAGGGGTTTAGAGATCTGATTTGAATTATAACCATATGTAACAGTAAAACTCAGCCCTAATTCCCAACGTTACAAAAGCCCTAAGACTTGCATGCTTCCCTAATGATCTGCTGTGCCGATTTTACCACTGAACAGTATCTTCTTTATGCTAAGTTTTCTCACCTAGAGTTGCTAACTCTAACGTGCAGTTCTGCAAAGTATCGCTGGTTTGATTCACAACAAGTACATCGAGGACGATATCGTACTGATTGACATGAACATAAGCTTCTGCGCACACAGGATCTGAGAAGCCTGTCAATTGAGTGACCTGTTAGAAATAAAAAAGGAAATAATCAAATGACTGAGAAAAAAAATGAAACAAGGGGCCAGAGCGATAGCCCAGCGGGTAGGGCATTTGCCTTGCACGTGGCGGCCCATGCCAGCCAGGGTTCGATTCCCGGCATCCCATATGGTCCCCTGAGCACCGCCAGGAGTAATTCCTGAGTGCAGAGCCAGGAGTAACCCCTGAGCATTGCCAGGTGTGACCCAAAAAAGCAATAAAAAAAGAAACACATCTTAGTCAAATGGTAAGTTTGGTAGGTAATTAAGAGATGTGCTTAAATGAGATGAGAAATTGACAAACAGTTATAATAAAATTATTTTGTAATGGAGACATACTAATTGAAACCAGGACTTAAGAAATAGGTCCTAGGATTTACCACTCAATGGCAGAAAGCTGCTGGATATATTTAGCAAATACATTTAAACATTATCTCAACTTAGGAACTGAATACATTTTAGATACAGGTTCCCCCACCCCAGTTTAATCCCTGTCGGCATCTAAACTGACTGCTTGCACTCTAAAACTCAGGAGCCAAAAAAAACATTCCTGTCATGAGGAAGGTACTGCTATCTACGCTCAGCAACAAAGAACAGAAATGTGATGAAGCCAGAAAGGAGAAAATTGAAGATCTCTCCAACAATGAGGAACATCCAAAGTGTGACACTTTTTTTTTCTTTTTTTTTTTTTTGGTTTTTGGGCCACCTCGGCAATGCTCAGAGGTTACTTCTGGCTGTGTTCAGGAATTACTCCTGGCGATGCTCAGGGGACAAAAACAAATTGAAGACAACAAAATGCTTTATCCAAAATATATAAAGAACTCAATCTGAAGGAAACAATGAACAGACAACTTAGGCATTTTTCCAAGGAAGATCTAAAAGTGACTGGAAAGCAGAGAAAATACTCAACATTGCTATCAGGAAAAAACAAATAAAAATCACAATAAGATACCAACTCACACCCACAGGATGGTTACTATAAAAAGCAGCCTAAGTGTTGGCAAGGATATGAAGAAACTGAAATCCTTGTGCACTAATGGTGGGAATGTGAAATACTGCAGCTGTTACATGAAACCGTATGGCAGTTCCTAAAAAGTTAGGCTGAAGTACTACATGACTTTATGATCCAGCAATTCACTTCTGGATATAACCCAAAAGAAGTGAAAGCAGATGCCTAACAGATATTTGTGTGACCATTTATAGCAGCATTACGTGCAATAGCCAAAAGGTATAGAAAATCCAAGTGTCTATCAGTGGCTGAATACATAAACAAAATGGAGAATGTGTACACACACAACACATGAGAAACTGTATGTAATCATAAATAGGAAAGAAATTCTAATACAAACTACAACAGGGAAGAGCTTACAAACATTAGTGAAATAAGTCAATTTCCAAAATAGCCTATGATTGCATTAGTACAAGAGAGCCAGAAGAGGGCAAAGTCACAGGAGAAAACGGAATGGTGGGTGGTAGGGACAGGGAGGAAGTGGGAAATACAGTTACCGTATTGTTAGTTTCCTAAGGTAATTTCTGGAGATCGATGAACAATAATGCAAATGTACTCAAGAAATTTTTTTTTTTCTTTTTTGGGTCACATCCAGCGCGATGCTCAGGGGTTACTCCTGGCAGTGCTTGGGGGACCATATGGGACGCGGGGATCGAGCCGGGTTGGGCGTATCCAAGGCAAACGCCCTACCCCTGTGCTATTCCTCTGGCCCACATTTTTAAAAAGTAAAAATGGTTAAATTTTATGCTGCATAAATCTTACAGTTAATTTTTAATAGTTATTAGTAATATCAATTCCTAATTTTAAGGAAGATGAAATATTTTATTTATTTTTGCCAGGGGTGGGTGTGAGGACCACACCTGGTGATGCTCAGAGGTTACTCCTGGCTCTGCACTCAGGGGTACTCAAGGGACTATATGGGATGGTGGGGACTGAACCCAGGTCAGTCACATGCAAGTCAAGTACCCTACCCGCTATCCTTTGGCTTAGAGTCCAAG
Organism: Cryptotis parvus; assembly: GCA_021461705.1. Taxonomy (NCBI): domain Eukaryota; kingdom Metazoa; phylum Chordata; class Mammalia; order Eulipotyphla; family Soricidae; genus Cryptotis; species Cryptotis parvus. The sequence continues at coordinate 18,462 of JAJIBD010009147.1, read as the reverse complement.
GAAGATAAAGAATTTTAACAGTATCAATTCTCCTACTATTTTTTTCTAAACAACAAAATTAATTTCAGACTATATATATTCCTACAACAAATGAAGAGAGATTAAACTACATCAGTGAAGCAAACTTAAATTAAGTGCTGAGTCATTTTTTTCTAATAAAATCCTGGTGAAAATATCTAGTGAAAATAAAAAGTGGAGTTGTTCTGTTTAAGAAGCTGGGGACAGAGAAAGGAACGCAGCTTAAGGTAGGATGCAGGCCTAGTATGTATGAGGCCGAGTTTAAGGCATGCTATCAAAACAAATGAAAAAACCCCATAAAGTAGTAGGGAACAGAATTTGAGGTCAGACTGTGGGGAGAGGGGAAGGAGGGGAGGACCCTTTCCCTTCAGCAAACTTCCAATACTCCCCAAGCTTTAGGTTTCGGCTGATCCTAACACAGGTGGAACAAGTCACAAACTTCTCTACTGGATTTATTGTAAAGTGCTTTATCAGTTTCTGCATTTTAATTCATGTATAATGAACCTGTCCATCCTCTTGACTTGACAAAAACCGGTGACCTGATTTACTGCCTTCTTAAGCAGACAATTGCATTAAATTCCAAGGTCTCTGGCATGTTGCTACCTTGTTGAGTTTAGACGCCAGGGATCTGCTGCCTCCTTCCTCTGCGTGTTGCCCATTGCCGCCAGCAAGCTCAGCTGAAACTGGTCTTCCTTGCAGTTCATTTCGTTCTTAGCAGTTAGTTGCATGAAGGAAATGGGATCATCGGGCTGCACTGTCACATTCCCTCTTCTCAGACTCTTTCTGTGATGAGAAAACAATACCCACACATCTCTCTTTAACACGGAAAGAAAGATAGCTTTCTTACTAGGGACAGTCTTTGCATAAGGCTGTAAGAACAAATTTTAGAAAACTTACAAGCTACCACTGACACCTTACCTTCTGAGATAATTTCTCTTCTTCAAGTTTAGCAGATAACATATGAGAAAGGGACTCTCTGCATTCCTTATTGAAAATGTCATTCATTAAAGGTGAACATTCAGACAAGACCTTGAGACAAAGGGAAATTCGATCTACGTCGTCATCTGTAATAGGCTTTTTAGGAAGAGATGATTTTCCCAAATGAAGAATTGTGGCCATGAGCAACATAGCTTCAGCAACAAACGACTAGAAAAGCAGAGAAACGGATTATTTACTGTCAGGAGTCTCCCAAATCCAATGTCACTTTATTATAAATCACATTGCAAGAAACAAATCTATTTCTTAGGTCATCTCAATTAGATTTCAACTCTTTCAGAGTTTATCTTTGGCTCCTTTTGCTTTTGGCCCACACCCAGCAGTGCCTGGGGAGTGTTCCCAGCTGTATTCAGGATCACCCCGGCAGTGCCTGAGGGACCGTGGTGGGAGACTGAACCGGGCTGGGCATGTGCCGGGCCCTCTCGCTCCAGCCGCATCAGACCTTTCTGCACCTCCTCCCTCCTCTCTAATTCTCACTAACTCCTACACTAACCATCAACTGAAACACAGAAACACCTTTTAGGAGAGGAAGGGAGGAAGCAGGACTCTCACCTACAAATGCTTGATAAAAGAATTTTCCTAAATCTAACTAAGAAAATGATGATATACTTGAACTATTAACATTTCACTGTATTTGCTTTCTTATTCTACCAATACACACCTATTTTACTGATTAAACAAATAAGAGTCTTGATTTCATACTTTAGCACATCTCTTAAAAATGATTTTCTATATAATACAAAATTATTATCTTACCTGAGAACAACCTCCCAAACATACAGAAAATAATGTTCTAATGTTCACAAAACACTTTTACTGTTTCTTATTTCTTTGTCAAGATCAGCTTCATGCATTACACACTTTTTAGTCCCATTTAACTTAGAGCAATCGTCCTGACATTTTGTTTTGGTTCCTATAATTATTTTTGAAAAAACACTGGACCAACTCTTTATTACAATGTTCCCTACTCAGTCAGGGTACCAGATAGGTTATGTTTTATATTTACTATTAGATCGCATTAAAAGGTAATTCAAGTTAGGCAGTCCCATTCTTGTTTAAATAATTTTTTTCTAGAAGGTGTGGGGGGGGGAGGGGGGGAGGGAAGGGAAGGGGGGCTGTCACAGCTTGTGGGGGCTCAGGGACTATTTCTAGCTCTGTGCAAAAAAGTGACCCTTGGCAGTTCTGGTGGACTGCACACAGTGCTAGCTAGGGATATGAACCATGGTCAGCCACATATAAGGCAAATACCTTAACCCACGTCCTATTTCTCCAGCCCTCTGCTTGTATGAAATGAGGTTACCTAATGCTGTTACTGTTTTTTGCCACACCCAGTGCTGCTCAGGGATTACTCTCTCTTCTGTGCCCCGGATCACTACTGGTGGTGTTCAGAGGACCATATAGCGTGTCAGGAATTGGTCCTGGGCTGGCCACATGACAGGCAAGCACCTTAGCTGTTCATTGTCTCTCAGGCTCAGCTGCTGCGATTTTAAAGCTTATTGTGCACAAATCATTCTACTCTGTGCAAATACCTTCAATAGCCTTATGTATCGATGATTTTCAAACTCAAGTCCCTCTATACTTTTTTGGTTTTTTTTTTACTTTTTTGGGTCATACCCAGCAATGCTCAGGGGTTACTCCTGGCTCTTTGCTCAGGAATTACTCCTGGCAGTGCTTGGGGGACCATATGGGATGCTGGGGATCGAACCCAGGTCAGTCGCATGCAAGGCAAATGCCCTACCGACTGTGCTATCGCTCCGGCCCCAAGTCCCTCTATACTTTGCCTAACAACCAAACAAGGTCTTCCACTAGTAAATCACAACAAACACTTTTAGAATTGGTTGGCATTATGATACTTGCTCCAAGCCCTTGCAAAACTATCTCACGCTAAGTATGTACATACAAATATGACCAAAGCTACTAAAAGGGAAAAATTCAGCTGAAGAATAAATGATAATCCTCTAAAGCTTGCATACTGTATAGGAAATAATCCTCTAAGCTTGCATACTGTATACATAAAATATAGGGGAAAATTCAGCTGAAGAATAAAGATAATCCTCTAAGGTTGCACACTGTCTTCAAAGGGAGCTGAGAGACAAAAGAAAACATTTTGAAAAAAATGATAAAATGATAAAAAAAGAAAAAAATTTTCTAAAACTTGATCAAAACTATAAACTCACAGATTCAAGAAGCTCTATAAACCACAAAGAAAACATGATTTAAATCATATCAATGCGTATCCAAAATAAAACTGCTGAAACCCGGTATCGAAAGAAAATCTGTAACAAGCAGGGATAAAAAGATACTTTACACATGCATAAGAATGAAAATAGGTGCCTCATTAGAAAAAAGAAGATGCAGCAAAAGCAACTCCATAGGGGCGGAGTGACAGCACAGCGGGTAGGGCGTTTGCCTTACACACCGCCGACCGGGTTCGATCCCCAGCATCCCATATGGTCCCCTGAGCACCACCAGGAATAATTCCTGATAATAATTACTATTAGATTGCATTAAAAGGTAATGCAAGTTAGGCAGTCCCATTCTTGTTTAAATAGTTTTTTTCCAGGAGAGAGAGAGAGAGAGAGAGAGAGAGAGAGTGTGTGTGTGTGTGTGTGTGTGTGTGGCAGGGAAGTGGGGGGGGGCTGTCACAGCTTGGGTCACACCTTGTGGGGCTCAGGGACTATTTCTAGCTCTGTGCAAAAAGAGTGACCCTTGGCAGTAACCCCTGAGCATTGCCGGGTGTGACCCTTTCAAAAAAAAAAAAAAAAAAAGAAAAAAAACCAACTCCATAAAAACATTGGCACAAGTTTTAGATACTTTGCAAAAAACAAACCATACAGATGACAAAAGCTACAAATGCTCATAGAATACTCAACATTACTGATTAATCGGAGATGCATCATATCTACAATGAAGTATGCCCTCACTCCTGTGAGAATGACCTGAAACAAAAAAGACTGAAAACAAGAGCTGGCAAGGGTGTGGGAAAGGAAACCTTCCTTGCACTGTTAACGGAATCAGAGGTCTAAATAATTTTTAAAATGGAGCCAGGGAGAAATAGATTTTATTACCACTCTGTGTTTAACAATATTAAAAGCTGACAAAACAGTAAAATAAAAGTATTCACAACTCTACCACAGAGAGGTTTCTTTTCAGATGGAGGTCAAGTAAGATTTCAAGTAAATGAAAACTAAGAATTCATTACAGCAGAAGAACAATGTAAGGTCTTGGAGCTGGAGTGATAGTCCAGCGGGTAGGGTGTTTGCCTTGCACGTGGCTAACCGGGTTCGATCCTCAGCATCCCATAGGGTCCCCCGAGCACCGCCAGGAGTTAATTCCTGAGTGCAGAGCCAGGAGTGACCCCGGCACTGTCGGGTATGAAGTCCCCCAAAAAAAAAAAAAACAATGTAAGGTCTTATTGTAAATGATAATACCAGCATAGAACTGAGTACTGAAAGTAGGCAAAAGGATATACATGATAACCTCTAAATGTTTGCACTGTACGTCACAATATGTAAGAGCAGGGGAGAGGGAGAGAGAGAGAAAGAGAGAGACAGACAGACACACAGACAGACAGAGGAGAGAAGGTGAAAACTGCCTGCCACAGACGCAGGCTGGGGGGGGGGGAGGGAACCGGGACATTGGTGGTGGGAGATGGGCACTGGTGGAGGGATGGGTGCTGAAATACTGTATGACCAAAACCAAATATGAACACTTTTGTAACTGTATATCTCACGGTGGAACATAAAAAAAAAAAAAAAAGTAAAATAAAATCTGACAATAAGGGTTACAAAATTTTAAAAAAAGATTCAAAATTCTTTATATAAAAATAAAAGAGGAAAATCCAAATTTACACAAAGCATCATAAATACTAACGATGGGGATAAATATTTTTAAAAAAATCTCTTCCTAGGGCTGAACAGGGCACAGGAGTTGAGACTCTTGCATGCCACCATCCGCAGTATGATCCCCGCTCTGCCATCGTCTCCCTGAGCACAGAGCCAAGATTAAGTACCGAGCATTGCCAGATGTGGCCCAATCAAATTAAATCAAATTTTTTAATTTATCTCAAAATAAGTTAAAAAATATTTATCACAAAAAAATCTTTAAAATAAAACCACTTACAACAAACAACAAAAACAGATTGTTCAGTCTTGTAGAATAGAAAAATCGGGTATGTGCTGCCACATGGGAGAAGCTGGAGGACACAGCTTGTGTGCGCTAGCCAGACACAAGGTAGCAGCTAGTTTGTTTCCAGGGTGCCTTGGGCCGTGGGAGGCAAATGGAGAGGTATTGTTTACTGGGCCTAGTTTCAGTTTGCCGTAACAAAAAAAGTTGTGCAGTGGTGATAAATGTACAACAATGTGAACATTCTTAATACAATGAAATTGTACACTAATAATCTTAATACAATGAAATTGTACACTAATAAATGGTCATATGCTAAGTTTAATATTACATGAATTCTACCAATGGGGCAGAAAAAGCATCAAAAAAGGTCTCAAAAAAGCATCAAAAAAGCCAGTCTCCTATCAGTCTCAGCCAGTCTCCAATCTTGACTTTTTAAAAACTGGCTAAGTAAGGCCCTCTCTTTACCTCAGTTTGGGGGTGGGGATGGGTTGTTTAAAGTAACAATAATGTATTAGGGTGGATACAAGGCACAAAGGATGGAAGTCAGACTTGGGGGACGGAAAGACACTACTGCAAATGAATGGGGCCCAAAATGGCTGGGAGCGAAGACAAAGGCAATAGCCACAGAAATGAGAATGTTCTTATGCTATGTCTGGGATGAAACAGATAACTAGAAGAGGATGCTGGAGAGACGCACTTTCTTTACTGGGGTTTGGCTAATTCCAGCTAACGGAAATAACTTCATAAACCCTTCTCTCTCTTCCACTAGAGCAATCATAAGATATTACTACTGTCTTACTCCGTCAATTTTATAGTCGTATTTTACTACCATATCCATTTTCCCTATTTAACCATAAGGTCTTGCATGACAAGAACTTTAGCATTCACTTTTAGGTTCTGACCACAGGAATTCAAAACTCATCTGCTGGGTTAATGGGAAAAAATGAACTTACATTTTGCTTTTTTCTTCTCCTGAACCAAAGCTACATAGCGCAAGGCAATCTTGGTCAGCGTCGTGGCAAGGGAGGCAGCAACGAAGAAATCTCCATCCAGAAGGAATCCTCTGAGGGGAGGCCTACAAAGCAACCACGAGGCAATGGGACCCAGCTGCTTCCCGAGCGGCAGGCAGCTTAGAGACTCAAGTGAGGCATTCAGTATTCGGTCACTCTTCAGTAATGTAAACCATAACTAGCTCTCTCAATGCTCAAAAGGTGGTGGGGGGAGAGGAGAATGTGGTTTTAAAACTGATTTTTTCTGATACAAATGTCAACTGAATATGACTGGAAAGAAAATATGAATAGTGAATTAAAAGAATTAGTCAAATCTCAGCTTATCAGTTTAGTTATTCTGTCCCCAAGGGTAAGTTAACAATCCTCTTTAAATCTTGACTTCCTCTTCTATAAAATGGGATTTCAATATTAATTTCAAAGAGGTCTCTGGAAGACTGTATATGACAAACTAGTTAACAAAAATGTTTACTACATAGTATACAATCACTAAAAATTTGGTGGTATTATCTTCATTATCTTACAAAAGGAAAAGAAAGGAAAATTTGGGGCTGGAGTGACAGCAAGCGGGTAGGGTGTTTGCCTTGCATGTGGCTGACCCAGGTTCGATTTCTGGCATACCATATGGTCACCTAATCACAGCCAGTAGTTCCTGAGTGCAGAGCCAGGAGTAACCCCTTAACATTGCTGGGTTTGAACCAAAAAAGAAAAAAAAAAAGGAAAATTATATTTTCCCAATAATAATGAAAATTATTGTTTACCATACAAAAGGAAAAGAAAAGAAAAATTGGGGGGAACATTAAAAACTTTTTTTCTGGGACTGGAGCAACAGTACAGTGGGTAGGGCATTTGCCTTGCATGCAACCAACCCAGGTTCAATCCCCGGCATCCCATATGGTCCCCCTAAGCACCACCAGCCCACCAGGAGCAACCCCCTGAGCATTGCTGGGTGTGACCCAAATAAAGCAAAAAAAAAAAAAAATTTTTTTTTTTATTCTATCTTGAATGTCCTGTTGTTTTCTTTTTGGATCCCAATCTAAGATCTCAGAAGGGAATTTGAGCCATTCTAGCTGCTCAGCAGTCAGAGCTGGAACCTTCAGCTCTGACAAACCTCTACCCTGGGCAGCGGAGCTGATGCTTACTACTGGAGTGAAGACTTCCTATTGCCAAGGAAAATACGCTTGCTACAGCGTACTTAGGAACAGCCTGGAATCTAGAGAAGTGAGGACTGTTTTTCACAGCAACCCTGACACCCTCACTACTGTCCTTTCATGCAATACTGTATCACAACCAATATCTGTTCCTCTAAATTAAACTGCTTACGTTATTGAATTCTTAAACTGTGAAGGTTGAAAACACGCATTACTTAGAACCCCAATGAACTGTCTGTAGCCACTGTCTTACATATAAAAATAGCATATGAAATGTATATGTGCGTGTGGCTTTAAAAAAAATTATTCCATCCATTAGAAGTAGAGAATCTTCAAAGTGTTTCCAAGTGCTTACAGACAATGAAGCCCAAATATCACCGACATTAACACACTCACCCTTTTCCATGTAAAACAAATTTAACTTCAATAGAATAGTTACCTCAATGAAAACAGAAGTAGAGAGAAACTATCAGAACCATCAAGACAATTCCTAAGAGCAAGAACTTTAAATATCCTTCCTCTTTCAGGTTCCATAAATGGTAAGGTTTCCATCTTAGTCTAAACCAAACAAAATCACTCAACCATTTTATACAGTTCTGCTCATGAGAGCAGCCAGCAGGGAGCAAGCGCACTGAATTACCTTTCTTCCTCTTTCTTGGTGGGTCTGGAGCTGCTCAGGGCACTCTGAGTGGCATAGGTGCCCATCTCAGTTACCAACTTCTGAACTGGCCCCACTGTTATTTCTTCCTCAGGTTTTAATTCACCAGCTTCTTTCTTTATTTCTGACTCTACAATTGGAATCTAAAATTGATTGGAAATATAAACTTAGTAATATTGGTAGCCAGCAAAATCATATGTATTTATTTTGGAATCATCATGAGATATATAGTTACAAAGTTGTTCACGATTGAGTTTCAGTCATACAATGTTCCAACACTGGTCCTTTCACCAGTGCACATTTCCTGAAAACAAATCAAAGTTGTATTTAAACAGAAGACTTTCTCCAGTGGGATTTTTGAAACCTGTAAGTATTTAGTTTTCCTTGCTTCCCAGGGTAATGTGGTACAAAAACCAAGAGCTTTGGAGTTGGATGCCACTTATTTATATTGTTCTGGGCGAAGTTAAAACCACAGCAAGGCTCAATTTCTTCACATACTAAAGGGAAACCAGTTTCTTCAACATGAAGTACTTAATAGGAAAGTTCTCAGGACCGTGCCTGAGAATACAAAGCACTAAGTACTCTCCGTCTCTTCCTTCACACACTCAACCCGAAATAACACGTATCCTCTAAAAGGAAATGACTCTTCTATAGCTTCAAATAAAAAAAAAGTGATTACTATGTACTTATACCTAATACCAGCCTATTATTTTAGATTCTCAATTTTAATTCCTTTCTTTGACAGATAAAAACCTAGTATCTATAAAATGAAAATCAAAGGTTATATTCAAGGTTCCAGAGTAAAATTACTGGTAGAAGCGAAACTAGAATATAGGTCTCCTGTTAAGAATTGTTATTTCTGGGCCGGAGCGATAGCCCAGCGGGTAGGGCGTTTGCCTTGCACGCGGCCGGCCCGTGCTGGCCCGGGTTCAATCCCCGGCATCCCATATGGTCCTCCGAGCACCGCCAGGAGTAATTCCTGAGTGCAGAGCCAGGAGAAACCCCTGAGCATTGCTGGGTGTGACCCAAAAAAAAAAAAAATTGTTATTTCTATTTTACCATGTGCTCATGTGGATTGTAAGAGATGGCTGTAAATTTAGTGCAGATATGCTGTAGGAGCTGGAATGATAGCAGAGTGTGCAGGTGTTTGCCTTGCACATGGCTGACCTGGGCTCAATCCCCAGCACCCCAGATGGTCTCCTGAGCACTGCTGGGAGTAAGCTCTGAGCATGGCTGGGTGTGGCCTCAAAACAAACCAAAATCTAAAGTCAGCTCTACAGTTCCTATATTTAGCATTTTCGTTAAGAACTCGGAGACTAAAAGCAGAGTTTTACAAGTTGATTTTTCTTTTTTAAACTGAAAACAGACTATTTTATTCAAACAAAATCTGAATTCAGGATAAGTAATACAGATTAAAAAGAAAAACAGGTGTCATGGCTTAAAATAGGGAAGGCTCCCCTAATTACCCACAGCCTCTAAATTACGAGGTAATTAAATACAATTTTTAGGGTTTTTTTTTAATCCCAGGCACAAATAAATCATCACCTAAAAATCAGATTTACTAAAGTAACAATACACTCTAAAGTAGGATTTACTAATCAAAGCAAAAGAACTAAATGAATGACAAAAAAATTCACTGTTAAACTGAAAATTCTGATGATCGGGGACTGGATCAGAGCACATGTCTTGTCTACTGAGGCTCCCCTGGGTACAATCCCCCACATCACAAAAAAAAAAAAAAAAAAAAAAAAACAAAGGAGGGTGGTGGAGAGTAGTAAAGAAGGTAGGGTCCTTGCTTTGAATGGGCATAGCCCAGGCCCAACATGGTGCCAGGTGTAATTCCTAAGCACAGAGCCAGAAGCAAGCCTTGGTTAACACTAGGTGTGATGCCAAAACGCAATACCAAACCAAACCAAACCAACACAAAAGTTATTAAGACATTTACCAGAGGTGGAAAAAAGAAGGGTGGGAGAGTAAAGCAGAAAGAGTTACTCTGTTATTCCAATGACACTAGAAATTTATTGGTGTGTAGTACTGTAAATTTTATTTAGAAAATGGTAAATTTTATTTGGAAAAACAAGAATTTTAAAGTAAAACATACCTCTCCTAGGGACCTGCGGACCTCTGTCATCACGCTCTGAATGTCTTCCTTGGTGCTACAATATTCTCCCAAGATCCATAATGCTCCTCGGTAAATTCTAGTGGACAAAGACAAATTCTCAAATTCTGTAAATCTGTCAACAACTCTTGAATCAGAGAGCTTTTAAAACTTTAGTACAAACAAGAAACAAAGTTCTGCAGTTATAAGTGACTACAGATGAAAATTTAAGAGGCCAGAGAGAGTTCAATGGGCAAAGCGCATGATTCACATGCTGGAGGCCTGGGTTTGCTCTTCAGCACAGGTTCCTTGCATGTCGCTGGGAGTGACTCCAGCAAAATATTTGGGTAGCCCCTGAGCACTGCTGGATGTGGGGGCAGAGAAAGAGAAAGGAAAAAGAGAAGAAGTGTTTTTTTGATTCTAAATTTCCTAAGAATTATAATTTAGAAGTGTTTTCAAGCATCATTACTAGGATTTACAACTGGTAACGCCAGTAGTGGAAACACTGGGGACACGGTGAGGCTCAGGGACAGAGCACATACCCTGTGTGAGTCAAGCCCTGGGTTCTAACCCCAGCACCACAAAAAAAAAAAACAAAGTGTTGCTGTACTTATTCTGTCTTTGTGTTTGCTTCTTTGTCACACCTCAGGGCTTATTTCTGGCTCTGTGCTCAGGAGTCACTGCTAGCAGGGCTTAGGAAACACATGGCACGCAGGGATCAGTCTCGGCCGCTGGGAGTCCTGTGCCTCACCAGCTATACGACCTCTCCGGCTCCTTCACCTGACTCTCTTGACTCCTTTCTCCCACACCTAAATATTTTAAATTAACCAATGATATAAAGATAGAAAATATTCATTTGACCTTACATTTAAATGCCCTTAAAACCACTTGATGGGGGCCAGAGTGATAGTACAGTGGGTAGGGCGTCTGCCTTGCACACAGCTGACCTGGGTTCAATCCCCAGCACCCCATATGGTCCCCCAGCACAGCCAGGAGTAATTCCTGAGCACAGAGCCAGGAGTAGCCCCTGAGCATTGCTGGATGTGACCCTACCAGGCTCCCCCAAAAAACGCGCTTGACAGGATAGCCCAGTGGGTAGGGCACTGCCTTGAAGCAGCACCGAATCGATCTGGGCATTCCATCTCTTCTGGGGAGCTCACCAGGAGTAATTCCTGAGCACAGAGCCAGGAGGACCCCGGAGCACTACTAGGTGTGGCCCCAAAGCAAAAAAATAAAAAAATAGAATCATTTCACAGATTTGGGGACGAGTACCTTGCCTCATCTGTGCCGACCTGGATTTAATTCTTGGCACCACATGATTCCCTGGGCCCAGGGGGATCTGTAAGTGCTAAGCCAGGAATAACCCTGAGCACCGCTGGGTACAGCCCTCAAAACCAAAAAATAAGTAGACCTACTTGACAGATTTAATAGCATGAAACACTTCAAGCATCTTCTCAACAATAAGCATCCTCAGGTTATCGAAGCGTTGAATGGCTTCACGGACAAACTCCAGGACATCAGCGGCCGCGGCTTCATTGCTGTCACTGAGAAATTCCATTAGCTGAATATTAAAAACAGGATAATTATTACACAATTGTTATTAAGTACCTAATATTTAAGAAAATTGAAACATTCACAAAATTAATAATTTTCAAACACATCAATTGGTACAAGCACCATTATATAGACAAAGTTATGCTGGAATGTGTAGGAGGTGAAGAGCAGTTAGAATAGAGAAAGGACCAGGCTGACAAAGATAGTGGGAAATGTTCGCTTTGGAAAGGTACTGTGTTAAAAGGAGGTACTTATTCTTGAAGCACCTACCTGATAACCTCTCAGTATCTGTACTGCAACCAGAATGCCCAAAGGAAAGTGACGGAAAGGCAGAGAGAGAAAATTGTCTGTCATAAAGGCAGTCTGGGAGGGGAAAGAAACTGGGGACACTGGCGGTGGGAAATGTGTACTGGTGAAGGGACCAGAGTTGAAACATTACATAGCTGAAACCTAATTATGAACAACTTTGTAATTGTGCATCTCACTGTGATTTGATTAAACAAAATTTAAAAAAAAAATATTAATTATGGGGCCGGAGCGATAGTCCAGCAGGTAGGGTGTTTGTCTTGCACGTGGCCGGCCTGTGCCGCCCAGGTTCGATCCCTGGCATCCCATATGGTCCCCCAAGCACCGCCAGGAGTAATTCCTGAGTGCAGAGGCAGGAGTAACCCCTGAGCATTGCCAGGTGTGACCCAAAAAGCAAAAAAAAAAAAATAATAATAATAATAATAATAATAAAAACAAAAAAATTAATTGCTTAAACATAAAAATTTAACTAAAAAAACCCAAAGTTATGATGGTCTTTTTGGTTAATCCAAGGATCAAAAGATCATTTCAAATGTACCATAAAACAGGAACTAAAAACAAGCAACTCAAAACAAACTGCTCATAGGCATAACTCAAAGAAAAATCATTTTAGAGTAAATTCAACTCATATACAAAATTTCAAATAATATAACATACTTCATTTTTCTGAGACAAAACCCAAAATAGTCTACTTATGCGCATTTTTCCTACTAAGTGACTCCTCTGACTCAAAGAGGTGTAGCCTATTTTAAGTTATGCTGCTATGGGCACAGAGAGGATTAGCACAGGGGCTCAGAGCGCCTGCTTAGAGAGCAATGCTCAAACATTCAAATTCCTGGTGATGACCATGCATGCAGAAATTGACCCTTGCAGCTCTCCTGTGACCTGCAGCACTGGAAGTGATGCCCAGCTGCACTGCAGCCAACAGTGCTCAGGGAAGACAAGGGACTCTTGGAGAGCTCCGCCGCTAAAAGGGACGTGCAAGTGCTGTGGAAGTGCAGCCTCTGGTGTGTGTGTGTGTGTGTGTGTGTGTGTGTGTGTGTGTGTGTGTGTGTGTGTGTGTGTGTGGTGTGGGGGGAGAGGGAGAGAGAGAGAGGAGAGATACCACAGCAGCAACACTCACTAAGAACAACCACTACTAAGTGCCTCAACAGTGCCTGCCTTGGAAATGAGCACCACTAAAGGAAAGCCAGCATCAGTGAGCACTGCAGCTGAGAATGTAAGCACCGCAACCAGCGTGGGACCCTGCTGAGCACCACAAGGAAAAATGTGCAAGCATGGGCCAGAGAAATAGTCCAGTAAGCCAGGCGCTTGCCATACATGCAGCCAACTCCAGTATGATCCATGGCATTACCTATGGTTGCCTGAGCAGCCAGGCATGGCCCGAAACAAAAACTGTGCAGACATGACAGATGGGTGTGTGTCTGATCAACACAACAATAACACCACGGGGGGGGGGCGGGAAAGAGCTAAAACAGACACCCCACTGAATGGGAGAAAATATTTGTATATAATATATTAGAAAAAGAAAAAAATCTATATATTTTAGCTTTTTTTGGGTCACACCTGGCGATGCTCACGGGTTCCTCCTGGCTCTGCACTCAGGATTTACTCCCGGAGGTGCTCGGGTATGGGATGCTGGGGATCAAACCCAGGTTGGCCATGTGCAACGCAAACACTCTACCCATGTGCTATTGCTCTGGCCCTAAAGAAAAATTACCCATTTACCCATACTATATTAGACCAAAGGACAAATACCAATTTTCACAAAGCATTCACAAAACTCAACAACAGAAAATCCAATGAACTCCTGCAGAACTTGACAGAGATGCACAGACACTTCCTTAGAGAAGACATCCAAGTGACCAGTCATACGACACATCACTCATCATCAGACAACTGGTGAAATGCAAATCAAAACAACAATGAGATAACTTCTCACACCAGGATTGACAGTATATAGCAAGGATGGAAGCAGCAGTATTCACTGGAATGTGGGGATAAATCCTCATTCACTACTGGTGCACATTGCTGCCTGATCCGACCTCCATGGAAAACACAATGGAGCTCTCTCAAAACTGGAAGACTAAATTCCATACAACCCAGGGACCCCTCTTCTTGGAATCTACTCCCAAACACAGAACCATTAACAGGAAAGAACACATGCACACTCTGTGTTCATCACCGCTCTTACCACAAAACAAAGGATATAAGAAAACCCAAATTTCCAACTACAGTTGTGGTAAACACCCACAACAGAATACTGTACAGCTCCAAGAAATGATGAAATTATAAAGCTTATTGCAAGGCATGGTATCATGTCACATAAACCAGGGCAGAGGGAGAAGGACAAATATCGGAAGCTCTCACTCACCTATGGAGCACAGAGTGCCAAGTAAGAACTCAGTACTGCACAATAACAAACCTTTGACAATGGAATACAGAACCAATCGCCAATATGGACAGGGATGGAGGGTCCTAGGCATTTTGGTGCTGAGGGGTGTACTAAGTTTGTATATTAATACCATGAACTTTAACACTATTATAACTTCCTGAACTATAATGATGGTAATAATAATAAAAAAAAAGCAAAAGTCCTTATTTTTTCTGAGTTTAAGAGTGTCCACAGGTGCTGGGGAGACAGCATAGCATGCAGGGCGCTTGTCATGCCTGTGGTGAACCCAGGTTCGATCCTGGTATCTCATATGTTTCCTTGAGCACCGCCACTAGAGATCTCGCAGAGCACAGAGCTAGGAGTGAGCCCTGAGCACCAGGGTGTGGACCCAAAACCTAACCCAAAACCAAAAGGGAGTGGCTAGAAAGATCCCTTTAACTGTAAGAATTAAGAGATTCCAGGCAGACAAGAATTTTGTGTGTTGCTGGACAATATTTTTTTTAAGAACTGAAAACAAAAACTCAATAAGGTGGTCAGAACATACCACAGGAATAACATTTGCAGCCATATCTGGAAACCGAACAGAACAGGAATGCAGTGTGCGCACGAGGAGCTGTCTGTATTTATCAGTATCTTCATGCTCAGACACATTGTTTGTTTTAATCACTTCCTTCTTCAGGACAATAACCAACTGAAGAGCAAAGTAAAAGTAAGTGAAAATTACATCAAGATTGTCCCGTCAGCTTATAAAGCTTGTCAGAGTTTTGTGTTACCTCCTCCACATTTCTAGACGAGACAAGATCCAGAGTTAACTGCAGCGTTTTCTTGCGTACTTCTAAGTCCGTGTGCTCAAAACTCTCAGGATGTCCATCACCAAATCCTGAAAAGCAACAAGAAACTCAAAAGTAATACCAATATCTCTAGGCACGAAAAAAGCAAATCCTAACTATGGAATTGAGGGTTCAGTGCAGTATCACCTTCATTTATTTGGTCAATAATAAAAACACAGGAAAAGCGTCTTAAGAGGTCAGGTCGGGGGGGGGGGGGGGGGGGGGGGGGGGGGGGGGGGGGGGGGGGGGGGGTAGAGGAGGGCAGGCATCTTACAACAGGTCAGCTCAAAGTGAAAATGCTTTCAGTCTTAGACTCTACCAAGTTTCCAATCCAACCTAGTTTCACATAAAATACTGAAGTCAGAGTAGTAAGGTAAGCTGACACATCTAGAAAGAGAGGCATCTTACAGGTCAGGTCAGGCATGTTACAACAGGTCAGCTCTCTTCAACAAGTCAGCGCCATGAAAACAAGATAGTGTCCAGGCCAGGAGGGGCTGAGACACTTGTCTTCCTCTTCTTTGAGGCCCAGCCTGGTTCAACAGCCAGGCACTGCATGGTTCCCTGAGCAAAGAGGTTCCTAAGTACCCCAGAGCACAGGTCATCACAGCCAAACCCCTCCTCTATGAAAAAAAAAATCCCTAAACCAAGATATTCCCAAATTAAGAGATGTCCATGAAGCAGACAAACCATGTGAAAAAGGGATTTTTCTTAGTTATCAGTATGAATTAATAATTTTATAAATTTATAAATGTTATAAATTATTACATTTATAAACATAATAATCTAAAGGCACATACTCAAAGATCTATGGTAGATAAATAGATTATAGTAAGATAATAATTTACCAGTGATTTTACTTCTAAAAAACTTCCTATTTAAATAAGATCTGCTGATTAACAAAGTTCTAAAAGGCGCATGTGCTCCCAAGCCCATGTGAAGCTGAGTGTGCGTGGTACTGCACCCCACATGTGGGGTCTGTATTTCCCTGCCTGAGATGGGAACATTTTTATTATTATTATTTTTTAAATTTTATGTTATTGTACCACCATGAGTTATACAATTACAAAGATGTTCAGGATTGGGTTTCAGTCATACAGTGTTCCAGCACCCATCCTTCCACCAGTGTCCCCAGATTCCTCCCCCCCCCCAGCCTGTTTCTCTCTCTCTCTCTCTCTTTCTCTCTCTCCTTTCTCTCTCTCTCCCCTCTCCTCCCCTCCCTCCCTTCTCTTACACACTGTGGCTTGCCATACTTACATTCAATGCTTACATATATCTTTGCCTACATTCAATGCCTCAGTTCTAGTCTGGCATTACCCTTTCCAACAATTAGGAGAACACTGGTATATATTTATATCCCACAAATGAAAGCAGTCATTCTATATCTATCCTTATCCTTCTGACTAACTTTACTCAGGATAATAGTCTCCGTGTCCATGAGACAGGAACTTTCATACTTTACTATCTAATGCTGGTGTGGAGTGGGGCTCTCTACTGGAGAAGCCGGCATTCTCTCCTGAGTGTGCTACTCTCCTTCTTGTCCTCCCCCCCCCCAAATAAAACCTATTTTTCACTTAAAAAAAAAAGTTGTAAAAACCCCTAAAGTGAACTCTACAGAAAGCTTTGTTTACATGCCCAATATTTTGCCAGATTCTCTGTGGCACCATGACCGTCTACTCCTAACCGTTACAGGCAGCCTCTCAGACAGGCTGACTTCCTACACTGTCACGATCCAACGCTCGCATTCAGAGGACACATGAACATTAGTAACAATCCTATCAACTGATATACATTATATACTTACATTTTTTTCAAAGTGTTTCCAATAACAAACATTTCTGAAAAATATTTGCTTTGATCCACGGTTATTTATTACTTGACATGGGCTTTATTTTTTAGAACAATCACTGTCAAATATGCATTCTGGCAAGTTTCTATTAAACTGTTTTTTATTCCAAGTTAGTATTTTCTTGGAAAAAACTTTATACTCAAAATGAATACACTGTCAAGAATACAAAATATAACACAAACAGAAAAAAATATACTATAATACTTCTATACACTATAATATATATTATAAAAATTTAAAAATTCCTGTTAGAAATATTTTTTATGACAAAGACAATATCACAAAGGTTATAGTGATTCAACTTACACAGTAACAACCAACACTTAAATGTCCAGTTTTCAATCATTTACATTAATCGGATAGCAAAGCTTGAGAAGTCTTTCAGTGAGAAACTACTTTATTTAGAATTTCTCTTACAGAGAATATTTACCTGCAGTACTCGTTCATGAGCAGGATGTTCTTTTAATTCTATCAATCGATCCAGAACTATGAGCTTTACATTGTTGTCACTCTCCTTAATAATTAAATCAATGTAACATTGAGCAGCAGCCTGTATTTAAAGAGATACATATGTATGTCACACTGACATGTCTTAAACACAAGAATTTAAAAAATCCCCAAATATTCCCCGAATCCCAAGAAGTCTGAGTATATTCTCTACTGCTACGCGCACTCATTTAGCTGCTTTTCTCAGAGAAATCGTAGCAGTCTAGTTCCTAAGTTTTACAAACTTCTCTATTTTCAAGTTTATAAGAGATTAAAATGATCAGAAATTAAGGACTGAAACGAAAGAACAGACATAAAAAGGAGTAGAAAATCATGAAATAACCAAACCTCTAATTTAGGTGCAAAGTTTAACATCCCTTCATTACAGCACAGAGCAATGAAAAATTTGAAGATCATGGAGCCATTAACACATTGCTACCCATTTGGGACCAGAGCGATAGCCCAGCAGGTAGGGCATTTGCCTTGCACAAGGCAAGCATGTGCTGACACGGGTTCGATCCCCGGCATCCCAATGGTTCCCCCGAGCACAGCCAGGAGTAATTCCTGAGTGCAGAGCCAGGAGAAACCCTTGAGCATCGCCAGGTGTGACCCAAAAAGAAAAAAAAAATTGCTACCCATTTATCAAACTTTTCTTAATTAATAAGAAAAAATATATAAACTACTTTAGTAAATAATGTTTAAAGACAGAGGATAAAGAATTGAAACTAAAAGAAAGCCCCAGGACAAAGAAGTTTTTTCAATAAAATATTACTAATACTGATCTGTAATTCACAGAATAAAGTATTTAAACCAATATAACGAAATAATGAAGGAGAGAACAGAAAGGAGAGAAAGGACACAGGAAAAAGGGACACATTTTCCCTCCTCGGAGAAGAACTTCAATTATAAAATATAACATGAGTGAAATCGATCATTAGAGAAACACAGTAATAGGGCTGGAGTGCTAATACTGCAGGTAGGGTGTTTGC